>BMAV01026917.1:213723-226776 GCA_019973955.1 Trichonephila inaurata madagascariensis
AAAAAAGATTCTAAATAAATAACGAATTTTAAAGCCATCTACATGATTTACGAATTCCAAAAAAGATTCTAAATAAATTACGAATTTTAAAGCCATCTACATGATTTACGAATTTAAAAATCTCATGCTGATTGATTATTTCATTAACACCGCACTCGGAATTCTACACGAAGGTTATTGGCGAAGGACCTTGTAAGTTTGAATCATGTTCAAATGACGAGGGTGAGTTGAACCTGTGTAAGTCTTTGTGATCGACTTAGTAGGTTTATATATTCAAAGTATACAAATCTGAAAATCCAGTCGTTGCAAGAATAAAAAACATTTTTCTCATTAAAAGTGCTGATAGATATGAATTGAACAGAAATGCAGAGAGAAGCAAACTAGGACAGAGAAAAAGAGAGAGAAATAAAACCAAGTCATAACAAAAACTAAACCTAACTACAGAGTTTCTCCGCTTATCTAAAATTATGATAAGCTATTCTTATCTTAACTAGCATTAACTAGCCCGGGTAGTTTGCTCGGCATTAACTTTCGGCTTTCGTTTGAAAAGATATTCATAGATTACTGTAATAAATTATGTCACTCTAAAGACTGTCTTCACCAAGTGCAAAAGAGCTTGAATTTAACTTTGAATACATTTTTAGATAGAGAAAGGTCTCTGTTTTGGTGGAAATTCACAATGCTTCAAATCACATATCTACTTTAAATATAGTATTTTTAAAATGCGAAATAAAGTTTTGAAGATAATAAATATTTTTTTTAAATATAAAGTAAGAATTCATTTGGCATTATATGGTATCAGAAACGAAATATCAAGCACATCTATATAAAGAAATTGGATATTTGTATATATGACTTCGCTTCACTCCACAACACCATTCAACCGCTCACTATGAAAATTGGCATGTACATGTATTTTTTTTGTGGCGAAGGTTTTTGTGCTATCCTCTTTGTTTCAACTTCCCACCAGGTGGTGCTACAGCCTACTTACTTCTGCACCGTTCAATTAACCGCCAAGTTGCCAACAGGGTCGCCAAAAATGATGCCAACATTTCTCTATGTTTCCTTTGAATCGTTATTATAATGTAAGGAACGGTGCTGCTTGCGAATATTGCAATTTTACCATAAAATAAATACAACAGAAAGTAATATTAGCGTATTACACATCCAGATATAAACTATTTACACTATTTTAAGCGCTCATTACACAAAATTTGTAACAATGTGTTACTTTTACTGAGCAGAGATCAGCTTAGGGAGGCGTTTTCAAAAATCGACCTGCAAGAGAGTTACATGTCATTATAAATAAAATAAAAATTCTTTTTTATCGGCTACAGACTTAAAATTTAACAAATATGGTTTGTTTTTTGTTTTTGTTTAGCTTAGATATGCAAAAAGCTTTTTTTTTTGTGGTTTAATTTACAATTCACGTAAAATTAACTCATTAAAAACTTCTTTATCCTTCAATATGTATTGATTTTTTCAATTCACCCGTACGAAGAACGGGTATATAGCAGCTAGTTTTATATATTAAAAGAAGTAAATCAATTTGGATAAAAAACTAGCAGTATAATAAAATATGCTGCTTTCAAGTTGGAATATTAATATCGGAGTGCTTTTTTTAATCCAAAAAGATGTTCCAATTTTGGGTCCTATTTTTTAACATGAGATATGATCTTTAAGTCGCTTTCTTTGTTTAATATTCTGATGAAAAAAAGACGGGTGTTTGCTTTCCTTTTTTTTTTTTTTTTTGTAATTTCTCTTTTTAATATTTGTATCATTCTGATTTTCCTTCAGGCGGATGATTTATTTTTTGAATAGTTATTTTTTTTTTCTCTATCTTGCTTCAGTTGCATCGTAATTGTTTTAATTGTACACACGTAATTGTTCATACATACACGCAAAATTTTTATTGCTTAATCATGAATTTTATAGAATATCACGTGTATATTACACAAATATTTAAAGCTGTATTGCATATAAATACATCCTTATTAGCATCTTATTTGTGTGTATTTGCGCTTCTCAAAATACATCCCCCAATGATAAATTTCTCACGAATATATTTAGGTAATTTCTAATAATTAAAGGGACATTTATCGGCCGTATGGACATTTACAACCATACCATACATTTTCGACGCCAAATTGACGAATTTTGGCTTGTTCTTTTCCTGCTATTTTAGACTTTTATGCGAACTAAAAGTCGGAGCCAACTGGCGATGCATCTTTCCGAGAAAGGTCACCAAGAGGGGATAGGGAGAACAGCCATAGTGGTTTGATTACAGCGGAATTCTACGATTACAACATTTATTACAGTAATTAGAAACTTATTTATTTCTCCAGCGTTACTTTTTTTGTTTCAATTAGTACAAAGTAGTAATTTTTTTTTTTGTTTTTTTTGATGAAATATGTTTCTTCAAAAGGAATTAAAATTTTCGATTTCGTTTTCTTCAAACTCCTTTTCATGAGAAGTGGCATACTTTTCATCGTCCACAAAACTTTCTGACGCACGTTGAATTCGATGTGGCACAAAGTCCTTATGGTGACGTAGCATTGATGCGGAAAAAAAGGGTGCCAGCTCAGATGGTGACTTCGTCATCTATAAAAAGTATTCGTTCAATGTCTTGAGATGTTCGGTAGTAAGGGGTGTGCGAGGGAAATATTCGATTAATGTTCTATTAACATCGCTTTTAAAAGTAACACGAGTTTTTTGCGACAGACCTCGTCATTTGAACCGTGATCAAATGAGCTCTGATAACCCTTCTCCGAACTTTAACATTACACTAACATGATGACTCTGAACCTGGATGGATTTAAGTGCGCATCAGCCCATCTGCACCTGGAGTCTTTATTGCTGCCAGAATTTGAACCTTTGACTCCACAAAAATAACGCAAGTCACGACGGGTTGCGACCATAACCACTTGGTTAACATGGCCACTTAAGAATGAATCAAGATTCGAAGTAGTAACCTGATCAGAGTATTGTGAGAAAGTTTTTTGTTTGCTTTTTCCTAGGGAGAAGGAGTTTCAACGTGGTTGCCTAACTCTAAAGTAAAACAAAAGAAAGAAAAAGACTGGACACGACAAACCGAAGAGTTTTAGGGTTAAACCTGGCAAGATTGACGCCAAATGTTGAACATTTGTTATTGAAGCACCCGTTTTTATCCTTCCCATTAAAAGCATTTTTTGTTGATCAGTTATTTTATGTATTAATTAAATTTCAGTTTAATCAGTTAACATGCGTTTCTGAAGTTTTAAACACTGTACTTCACTACAGGTAGAAATTTAAGTCTTTAAAAGTCTTAAATTTCTAACCGTAGTGAAAAAATAGCTTTTCATAAGCTGTTAACCCTTTATCTACTGACGGTACTTTTAAGTACCAGTCACTTTAAAATTACATAGAATAACCACTTTTACGAATACTCTGACGATACTTAGCAGGAATATTCTTTTAAATCCACTCTTCGAAGATATATGGCAGCACGGGTTCTATGATGAATATTCTAGCAGGAAAGACGAGTAGTGTTACAGCAGAAATGGAGTCTTCAGCGGATTGTGAAGGTTGTCATTCTTGTTCCGAAAAAGTAGTTAATGTCAAAAGGTTAAGTGTCTCATTTTTTTGGTATGTTAATGAAGACCTTAGAAAACGATTTTATTATTTATTTTAAGCGAACAATATATATAATTAATTTTACACTTGAATATTTTTAATTAATTAGCTCTAACGGATTAAATTTCCCAAAGTTGAGTACTTTGCTTATGTATATCCCTTAATTTTCAATGTTGTGATTTTAAAAAAAAATATTGCACGAAAAAAACTGCAATAAATCATAATGCGGTAAATAAAGGGTTAAAAGACATTTAAGTTGATAAATTTGTGAAAATTCAACATTAGGTAAACAGGGGCCTACCCCAAACCGAAAAACATGGCAAGGGGTCTATGAGACAAAAAGTTTGGGAACCTTTGTCTTGGAATCTCAGTCATCAATAGTTTATCTCTTAGATACCTATCTATCTCCCATTTTGAATGCGTGAACGTAATGTTCATCCTATAGAAATTTAATTTTCCGCAACTGCACCTACAGCGTCAACTAAAAGCAATAAATACATGAATTTG
Source organism: Trichonephila inaurata madagascariensis (assembly GCA_019973955.1). NCBI lineage: Eukaryota > Metazoa > Arthropoda > Arachnida > Araneae > Nephilidae > Trichonephila > Trichonephila inaurata. Next base: position 217,843 of record BMAV01026917.1, read on the forward strand.
AAAGAGCAAACAAAGATAAAGGTTTCTTTGAAGATACAATGGGCTCAATTCGTGTGACGTCATAGTCCCATGATAGTGAAAGCCAATAATAGCCAATCAATTCAAAAACTCATGCAACGTCAAAGTCACACGATAGTGAAAGCCACGAGATTCTAGCCAATCAATTCAAAAACTCATGCGACGTCATAGTCACATGATAAAAACTATCTAGTGTTTCCAGCTAATCAGTTCACGCGCCCCGGTGTTGCCAAGTTTGCTCTCTTCGCAGAAACTTTCTCTTAAAAAGTACATATGTATACAAAATGCATTTTATTTAGAAGTATAAACATAAATATGATTTTTTTTTAATTTAAAAAAATCTTTTTGAAGAAATTTTTTTTCCCTAACATTTAAACATCTTTACCAAAATATGAAATTTGAAATTTTATCTGAGTTTTACAAAGAGAACAACAAGTACAATGGGCTTAATTCATGAAGTCACATGATAAAAACAAACACGTGTTTTCCGTTGAATTCAAAACAAACATTAAACTAATTGTACTTGTTCTATTTGTTAAACTCAGATAAAATTTCAAATTTCATATTTGGTTAAAGATGTTTAAATGTTAAGGAAAAAAAAATTCTTCAAAAAGATTTTTTTAAATTTAAAAAAAAATCGTATTTTGTGCTTATACTTTTAAATAAAATGCATTTTGTATACATATGTACTTTTTAAGAGAAAGTTTCTGCAAAGAATAAAACTTGGCAACACCGGAGCGTGTGAACTGATTAGTTGGAAACACAAGATAGTTTTTATCGTGTGAATATGACGTCACATGAGTTTTTGAATTGATTGGCTAGAATCACGTGGCTTTCACTATCGTGTGACTATGACGTCACATGAATTAACCTCATTGGCTGGAAACGCGGGATTATATTTATGATATAATTATGACGTCGCATTAATTTATGAACTCATTGGCCGAAAACATGTGGCTCAGTTATCATGTGACTATGACGTCACATGAATTTAGTCCATTAGTTTAATGTTTCTTTTGAATTCAATGGAAAACACGTGTTTGTTTTTATCATGTGACTTCATGAATTGAGCTCATTGTGCTGTTTCTGTGAAAATATTTTTATATGTATTCTACTGACTCATTTGTGAGATTTCAGAATTTTAAGAAATATTTTCAAACATCAGGATATCAAGTGTCTCATTCTATAGCAACCTTCATTATTTTTTGCTCTTTCCGGTGTACTGTATTGCATTCAAATCGATGCAATGCTAGTCTAGGTTTGAGGACGATGTATATAATTAATAGAATTAACAGATTCAAGAAATTAAAATTGCCTGTAGATAGGAGCTGTAGCGCAGTAATAAATTCAATGAATGTAATCAGAACATCAAGTAGGCTTGTTTTAATATCACGCATTCAATAAGTCACGTAGCTAGTTAACTTTTTGTATAAATACAGACACGCATTATAAGCAAAAGAGGGAAGGTAATATCTATATTCTACCCCATGCATTCCCTCATATTACCGACCATTTCTTTTATATACGATTCGAAGAAAATCTAGAAAGTACTTAAAATGAAGTGTTAAGTGTCCATTCATGTATAAAGTATCTATAACAGGAAATAGAAATATGTACTATAATTTTAATATGCTAAAAAATCTCACGTAATACATATTATGATGATTATGCATTCAATCGGCTCAGACATATTCCTAGCGGTACTTAATAGTTGTTGATATAGAGCAGAGATATTAATTAAAGTAGATTTGAATACTGTACCAACAGTAAATGATGTATTTCAAAATGTACGTTTATTTATTATTTTTTTTACCTTTAATTTACTTTACATTTGGTAAATTAATTACAGCTTTTTATCTTTGTTAATTTTGTGCAGGGTGGGTGTGGGAACTTCCTGTTTTGAATATGTTGTTGATGATGATGATGAGTTAGGTGTTGTATGGTGCAAAAGCCAGTTTTGGCTATACTGCGCCAAACATTCATAGGTCTGTGGTCTGGACGGGAAAAGAAGAAAATGAGAAATTGGATGACAAGATGGAGGGTCGAAAATAGAGAAGGATCACTGGGGTACCCCGGGGTCGTGACACCCGTGTTTACCAAAGATAGTAAACCCCTTGGGAAAAGGAAAAGATCTCTAGGGTACCTCGGGACTGTGACACCCGTACCCACCTAAAGAAGGTGAGCCCCCTGAGTGAGTGAGTGAATATTAACGTCGCACTGTTCAGCTACACGAGGGCTTTTGGCGACGGACCACGTAATTTTGAACCATGGTCAAGTGACGTGGACGACACCTGAGCTGGCACCCCCCTCTCCTAACTACCACACCACACCAACGGGAGGACGTTTCAGCTCTCGACAGATTTAACGTGCATCGCTGCCCTACACGGCGGGTCTTTAGTGGTACTGGGCTCGAACTCATGACATGCCTGCCATGGTCCGATACCTTAACCACTGGGCTACCGCAGCCCTGTGAGCCCCCTGAGGGGTTTGAGTATGGTGCAGTGAGGTTAGTAGGGAGGAAAGGGGTTTGGTGAAAGTGGTGGAGTGAATGAATATTTACGTCGCGCTGTTCAGCTACACGAAGGTTTTTGACGACGGACCTGGTAATTTTGAATCATGGACAAGCGACGAGGACGACACCTGAGCTGGCATCCCCTCTCCTAACTACCACACCACACCACACCAAAGGGAGGACGCTTGAGCTCTCGACAGATTTAACGTACATCGCTTTCCTACACGGCGGGTTTTCAGTGATACTAGGCTCGAACTCATGACTCACTGGCCACGAGTTTGTTTCCTTGACCACTAGGCTACCACCGGGGTGGAGTGGGATATTTGTGCTCCCACCCGTTTCGGTCTCAAACATGTTGTGGTCGAGGCAGCCGCGCGTATTTGCCGTGTGGAGGCGTATTTCTCAAACGGGTGGTCGGGGATTGCAATGCAACGTGCAACTTCGATATTCCTCCACGAGGTCGTGTTCCTGATCGGAAATGTGTTTTAATGTGGATGGATGCCTTCCGAGAAACGGGGAATGCCTTCAAAGAGAAGTCCTCCGAAGACCATTAGAATACCTGAAAATGTGGAACGAGTTCGTGTGTTAATTCAGACTGGTATGTGAGAATGGTCCAACAATTCTTCTTACCCGTTTTCCAAGAAAGGGACCCCCCTCAGGGGGCTCACCTTTTTTAGGTGGGTACGGGTGTCATAATCCCGAGGTGCCCTCTAGTGATCTTTTCCTTTTTCCAAGGGGTTTACTATCTTTGGTAAACATGGGTGTCACGACCCCGGGGTACTTCAGTGATCCTTCTCTATTTTTAACCCTCCATCTTGTCATCCAATTTCTTATTTTCTTCTTTTCCCATCCAGACCACAGACCTATGAATGTTTGGAGCAGTATAACCAAAACTGGCTCTTGCGCCATAAAACACCAAACTCAACTCAACTCAACCCAAGAAAGGGACCTTAACAGCCTGCAGTTACAACAAGACAGGGCCACAACCTACACCTCCAGGGTTTCCCATAGGTGTTTTAAGAGCAGCCTACCCCGAATGACTGATCTCCGTTCGAGGAATCGTAAACTGGCCTTCAGGCTCACCTGATTTATCTCCTCCTGTTTACTTTCTGTAAGCTTACTCAAGTCCCTGGTTTACAAAAATTGCTCCAAGGCCTTGAAAGACCTACGGAACAACATCCACACCGAAATTGACAATATCCTGGTCGATTTGCTTGAAAAGGTAACTCAACGTTTTCGAAATCGACTGCATCAGTGTATTGATAATGAAGGGCGACATTTTAACAGACATTGTGTTTAAAACTGTGTAAATTCAAAGTTCCTATGTCGTGTGATAGGTGGAAAATAACCATAAAATCGCATTGAACATGTAGTGTGTTTTATTGCATTTTCAAGACATTAAGTTCCCCCACCCCACCCTGTATATTATGTAAAATAAATATCATTTTAATATTAAAATCCCCCTCGTAAAAAATTTAATTAGAAAAACAATAATAAAAGGTTTTATTTTCCTTATATACTCTAATGAAACATTAATTTCATTTGTTAGTAAAATATATTATCGTTCTATTAAAAAAAAGAGACATATTTGTTTAATATAATACTATTATTAATATTGTTTTCGAAATTTATTTTGGTCTTTGATTGAATTCATGACACACTAAAAAGCTATGACCGTCCTCATAATTTTTGTCATTAAAAAAATGACAAAAATTGTGAGAAAAGAAGATGAAGTTATACTTGAATTAATGTAATAAAACACATTTTATGTGAACTTTTAAGCGCTCACGTTAAAAGTGTTGAGGTAGCTAACATTGTCTTAATAAGTTATTCGAAACTTCGTACATCTATAGAAGAAAGATATGAAATTGTAAAACCTAAGCATTACTAGAACAAATGTAACATATTTAGATACTGCTTTTTAAAATTCTAGCAAAGAGAAATTTTCTAGGATATGAATTTGAATTCAGAAGAAATGTAACATAACAAAAAAGGGCATCAGCATATTCTGAATGAATAAAAGAAATACTTTTAGTTTATTTTTAATGATGAACAGGATTTAAAAATAGAGAGTAAGAGAGGGTTTATTAAAACCGTACTATAAAGCATCTAGGGCATTATTGGGGGTGGACCTCGACATTTCAAACCTCGGTCAAGTGCCGAGGACGACGCCTGAGCTCCACTCCTCTCCAGTCTACCAAACTGCACTAATGAGAGGACTTTGAGCTCGACAGATTTACCGTGCATCAGAGCCTCTACCCGGTGGGTCTTCAGCGATACCAGGCTCGAACTCATGACACGCAGGCAACGAGTAAATTACCTTGATCACTAGGCTACCATGGCCGCTCTTGGACTCGAACTCGTGACACACCGGCCATAAGGTCGTGCCATGACCACTAGGTTACCTCGGTCATCACGAGGTAGAAGAACCACCTTACGTTTTCGATGAAAAAAAATTCCCCTCGAGCTATGAATATTATATTCTAACTTCTGGTCGGTCCTGTTTCTCATCATGCAGTATCTTTTTTTTTCAAATTGCAGCATGTTTATTGTTTAAAGAAATCCTTTTTTCAATTCCTATTAGCTCACACTCTCTACATATTTATTCATTTATCTTGGTGGAATTTTCAATCGTTAATAAAATACATTTTAAAGCGCTCCATTCAGCTGAAATTTTATATACATGATTATTTTGGATGACAATACAGTAATTTAATTATTAATTACTAAAAATTAATTGATTAAAACTAATTATTTAAAAAATTACAAATACGGCCACGTTGGCATCATTTTTGGCGACTTGCGTTTAAACTGGAAAAGGTTTTTTTTCCCCCACGTTTTAAAGCATTCAGTTGAATTGAAATTTTATAGACACGATTGTTTTGGATGACAATACGATACTTGAATGATAATTAATGAAAATTAATTACCGCTTAATGTTGTGATTCTGTCTGTCCTATGTATATACATATTTATATTAATTGTAACTATTTAATAAAGGTAGCTGAAATAAAAATTTTCTTTGTTGATCTAAGTAGGTATTGACTTAAAAAAATTTTTTTTTTTTTATATATTACTTGTTTGGTACAATTTATCTCTTATAGTGTGATGGTTAGTTCCATTTTTTTATTTTGTGAAGGAAAATGAAAAATAGAATATTCACTTATTTACTCCCCTCCCCTCTCCATTTCAAAGATTCAGTATAATAAACAAATTAATGGGTTATAACCATACAGTTTTACATCAATCTTGATTACTAGTTTGTAAAATTGTAAGGCTTCATTTTTGTCGTTTACCAACTGGCATCTTATTAATAAGAATTCACATTAGAAAATTAAGGTTTAAACTAATAAGTATTCACTTTATTTCTTTTTTTATAGCAGCAATACTTCAAAGATTATAAAAACGTAATGTATTTTTATTTTATTTTAAAGAAGTATTCGTTTAAGAAAACTGATACTTCTGTTTAGTTAAGAAATTTTCGACATTCATTTTATATTAATGAAATCATTCACTTCATTTCCAATGCAGTGAGAAAGAACATTATGTTCCTAATTATACCATTTTCAAAATACGAAAATTTGTGTTTACTGGCCAGGAGCATTTGAAATACAATGGGAAAACTATAAAAAGAACCGAAGCAAAAGGAAAATGAAATAAGTATAATAAAATCGTCTGCAACTGAAAAAAAAAGAACGTTAAGTGCGTGACATCTAATTTAGAAAAAAAATAGAACTGTTTTACGAATTCGTATATTGGCTAGTTGCTTCAATTCTAAATTATGGTAATGTGTATACTCAAAAAGGATAGATACTATTGAACATCTTGAAAGGAAAACATGTATCAGATTCGATACAGTGTACAGAGAAAAGGTAATTATGCTTTGAAAAGTGCCCAGGAAAAATGTCAAACACAAAAAAAAAATCTGGGCCATTTTGGATCCAAGTAGGTCGATTAGTCTGGGAAGGGAGGCATAATCAAATTAATAAGATCAAACACTTACCTTTCTTTTGAGTCAAATCAATGAAACACACACACTTTTTTTTCTTTAAAAAGCAAAGAGACTGACCCTCTTGGAACCTTTTCAATTTATAAACCATTTGACTGAGGACACGGTGGCGGGATACTTTTCGATCAAATAGGTTAAAAAGACATTTAATCACCTGAAAAAAAAACAATCAAAAAACGAATGTTTTTAATTATTTAACGCAACATACTTAAAACATACCGAAAAGTTACAAAAGTACAGATAATTCGATTCTACAAATGCAAGATGAGCTCCATGCCGATTCTACTCTAATTTCTTTTCTATATCGAATGCATTTAAATAACTACAATTTTTTTCCCTTTAAAATTTCTAATAGACCTACCATTGCAGACCTAGTACAATCTCCGAAAGCTGGCCTCTCTTTTTAGTGCGGCACCATATAGGCGGATACAATCGCAGCAGGTAACTTTGACGCTCAGTTTCCTCCCTAGAGGGAGGCACCTGAGCTCTGACGATGTGAACCTATACTAGGATTTAATTTTGCCGGGAGCACCCATGTCAAACAGACTCTAGGGATCTTTTACATGCCACATAATCATACGACATCACCGCTGTCATTTTTCTGCATCACGAAAATCCGCCTATTTGGGCAAGGGTCGAACCCGCAACCTTAGGTGTAGAAGGCGAGCGACAAACCAACCACGCCACCCAGCCGGGAATAATTACAATGTTGCCATTCCAAAAGGTTATATTTTTAGTAAAAGGTTATCGTCTGCTCAGTAATTAATTGGTAATCGCTAACGATTTTTGAAAGCTTTGGCTATTATAAAAATTGATTCTAAATTAACTCAATCAAAACATGAAAATTTTAGAAAAATTAAAAATATACTTTTTAGTTAACGAATACATTTAAAACACGTCAAATACATAAATCATTTTGGCTACAATCGAATAAATACAAAATGAGCTCCAAGCGCAAATCTGCTATAAACTATTTTTATTTATTGCACTGAATGTATTTTAATTACAATGTTGCCATTCCGCTAGATAATATCTTAACAGAACATTATCGTCTGATTTGCTATTAGCGAATAATCGCTCACTGTTTTTTTAAAAACTGGGGATGCTATTAACTTAGTTAACTTTTTAAAAAAGCTAGATATTACTACTTTTGCCACTGAATTAGTTATTTCGAAATGATTTGGGGATCTTTTTCGATTTTAATTTGAAAAATATTTAAATATGTCGAAATGTATGAAAATGTACAAATTCCGAATGTGGTCTCTGCAGATATAAAATGAATGGAAACGAATGTGCCACAATTTCTGAAACTCCGAATTTATTTTTGTTAGTTGTTGTGTTGCCACTTCTCAAGGCAGCATTTTATTAGAAAATTATCGTCTGCCGAGTAATTAGTCGCTAATCGCTTGCGATTTTCCTAACGAAAGATATTAAAATAGCTTTGTCTCAAAATTACTTCGTACGGAATCGTTTAAAGGAAACTAAAAATAAGACTTTTTGAATAGCTTCTTTTACACAATTAAATTACACTTAAATAATGTCGGGCGAAGGCTTAATTTTAAAAATATTTAACTGTGAAAAATGGTCTCAACGTTATTAAATTGAAAAATAAAGATAATTAAGAATTTGTCAGCGATACTGAACATATTTTATTAATAAGAAAATTTATAACTAATAAAAACATTTTTTTCGTTTGAAATAATGAAAATTTTAACTTATTAAAAAAATTCATTTTTCTTTTGTATCCTTTTTACATCCAATTTTTTTTTTTTAAGGACTGATTCATTGGCGATAAAATTTTCTTGGGGGTAAAACAGTTGATGACTCCAATAATTTCAAAAACAAATTTATTGATGACCAATCGGCATATATACACAAAGAAATACAAAAGATTATGTAAAAAAGTGCAAAATACACTCATTATAAACAAGCCTTGCAGTGCTTCAGAAACGGCTTCCTGGAACAGTTTCACTTGCAGAAACTCAGGCAGTTAAAGCTTCACTGTCTTACTGTAGTCAACGTACGCGACTGAACTCTTTTCTGAGCTGACTCCGCATTTGTCTCAAAAATCTCTTTCGCCTCATGGAAATTTCCAGAAGGGTCGATCCCTAACATTTCTCGATGGTTCAATGGCAATATCATGTTTCACTAAATGTGTCTCCCAGAGCGATAAAGTTACCAATATGGTAATCCTGGTGACATCTTCCAGAGTTGTCATAGTCTTATTTTTCAAGTTCCTTCCTAGAAGTTATCTTTGCTTGTAAAGCTAAACTTCAAAACTAGGATAGTATTACAGCGGGGAAAACATACACGGCGTGTTTCAATAAAATTGAAAGTACTTAAGTTGAACAAGAAATATATATACTTTTTTGTATTTGAAGAAATTTACGTTCAG
>BMAV01026917.1:233735-258508 GCA_019973955.1 Trichonephila inaurata madagascariensis
AAAAAAAAGAACGATCCCAAACAAAACTAACAAAAAACTGTCCCATTCATAAATAAATCAATTTCGTGGATTAAAAAAAATAAGAGAGGAACAATTCCACGTTTCGACCACAAAGAAAACGCAATGCGATTCTTTTTGAAAAAAAGGGCGCGTACTGGCAGATATAATCTGCGGACACACAATGACAGAACATCCCTAAAACTCTTTATGCGGCTTGTCGAGCTGATAGACCAGGAATTCGAGTCTCTTTGGCGGTGCCCATGAGAGACTCGGACCCGAATGGAGTTCACGGTCCACGGCGGTCTGAATGCAAAGATAAGAGAGGATTCTTAGTATTAATTTAGATGATATCGTAAGAGCTACCGGTACTGCTTTTATCTTTGAGTAAAAAAAGAAAAAAACGAAAAGAGTGGAATGGTTTATTTCGTGTACCATTTGCTTTGTTGGAGAATGTTCTTGATAGAGAAGGAATGACATTTTTTTAGGCCTGCCTTAAATATAGGAGTATTTGATACCTTTTGGCAATATTTAATTGTTGTAATACATATACGTGTTTCCTTTAAAAATGTATAGGAATTTTCTTTAAAAAATATTTTATATTTAGGACGCCTCTTTGATTGCGATGATATAAAAAAAATTTCAATATTCAATGCCATAAAACTTTTAAGGTATCCGACTAGGTTGAAAAAGTGCTTTTTAGGTGTTTGATGTTTGGTGTTGTTAGGGTCATTAGGGAAAAAAGGAAATTAATTATTGAGGAAGAAGGACTAAAATACATAAAACTAGAGAGCTTTTTAAGTTCTTGTTATAGCATTTACTTTATCTAACCAACAAAATTATTTTTTTAATTCGTTTTTTGAAGAATGAACTTTTTATGATAATTTGTGCATGAAAAACGAGATATCTTCTAAATAATCCAATCAAATGCAATGAAATTTATAACATATATGCTATGAGCCCTTCAGAGTGTAACAAACCACAGGTTTTGAGACAGCTGCATTTAATCACATTTTACAGCCATTTTTAGCTTAGAACATGCAGTAATTTTTACGAAAAATTATGACCATCAAATTTAAATGCTAATAAAATATTTATTTCTTAAAATATTTTTGATCCTGCGGTTTATTACACTTCAGAGGGGTCAAGAAGTATATCAATGACGTTAAAATTGCATATAATGTGCAATTTATTTTTATTTATTACGTTTTTCTTATCTTAAAAATATTTTTGCTAAATTTTCCTAAAAATAATTTTTTTTCAAAAAAAGGGCGATACACATGTTAGTTATTTAATAGTTACGACTTTTAAAACCTATTTATGTTCTTTAAAACAATAAAATTATTCAGAAAATCAATTTTTGAAAAATTTATCTACGAACCTAGTCGGATACCTTAAGTCAATTCTAAACATTAATTTTATGTTCAAACTTTTCAAGATCTTCGTTTAAAAATTGCATGAGTCGCCGTAACTCATCCGCTCCGCTGGGTATTTTATCATGTACTAAGGCTATCTAATGTTCTTTTTAAATTATTGTTATCTATGTCCTAGCGTTAAGCTTTAGATTGCATTCAAAAACATTCTTACAGCCCTCAAATCTTGATTTAAGAAAGGCAGGACTTGAGTTTCTGAAACAGAAATGTAATTAAATTATCCTTTACACCCCTCGTAACTCTGCCCCAAAGTCGATTTCCGTAAAATCTGTGCTAAACAACAGAAACATATTTTATAACTTTCAAGACTGTAGGTCTGATAGTTCAAGAATAGAATCTTCTTTCATCTATACAGCTCCAGAAACCTTCGTGGGAGTCCATATCCGTAAAGCTTGTTCTTAGTAGATGGATTTCTACTCATTAAAACGAACATGTTAGCCAAACTTCAAGCCTGTAGCTTTAATAGTTCAAAAACGGGAAAATTTTCTCTATAACGTCCTCGCACCCCCTTCCCCTTGGGAGTCTATTTCTTTAAAATTCGTTTCTAACAAATCTATAATCTACAAAAAAAACATGCTTGCCAAATTTCAAATCTGTAGGTTTATAATAGCTCCGGAGATCTCATGATGAGTGAGAGCGCGTAAAGAGTCGCTTAGATTTTTTTTATTTTTGAATAATATGCTTCCTTAGAATGGTTCACAACTAAAAAATCTAGAATGCAAACTTGAGTTTGTGCAGTTTGCCCAGTGTATATATAAGGATATTAGTACATAAAAAAAAACCCGGTAAAATATTCTTGAATTTTTTGCATTACATTTTTTAGTCATATGTATAATATAAAATAGCTTTTGTTAAGATCATAACGATATTTTTCAGAAAAATGATTATAGTAAAATTATTTAATGTAAGGGATTATTAAATAATATAACATTTACAACGGTTTACTACGATAACAAAAAAATTGAAAACATTAATCAATTATGTAGTTTTTATTTCTTATACTTCATTTGCATAGTTGCATCAAAAACTCAATAAATTTCATTTTTTAAAAGAAATATTAAATCAAACTTTAATGGAATCTTTGGATATTTCTATAAGAAAACGAGTTTGATCTCGTTACCATAGCAACAGATGGACAAAGATTTTGAATGATGAGTGAGAGCGTGAAGAGTCGGGCTTAGATTTTTTTTATTTTTGATAATAATATGCTATCCAACTTTTTGTTAGCAGTATTTTTTTCAATTCCTACTATTAGCTCACACTCTCTAAATATCTATTTATCTTGGTTGAATTTTCAATCGTTAACAAAATACATTTTAAAGTGCTCAATTGAGCTGAAATTTTATATACATGACTATTTTGGATGACAATATAGTAATTTAATTATAATTAATAAAAATTAATTGATTAAAACTTATTATTCAAAGAATTACAAATACAGCCACGTTGGCATTCATTTTTGGCGACTTGTGTCAAAATTCGAAAAGGTTTTTTTCCCTTCACATTTTAAAGCGCTCATTTGAGCTGAAATTTTCTATACACTATTGCTTTGTTAAAAATACGATAATTTAATCATAATTAATTAAAATGAATTGACTGAAACTAAATATTTAAAGAATTACAGAGATTCACAGCTATGTTGGTTTCATTTTTAGCAATTTGGGTGAAAACTCTAAAAGATTTTTTTTTCTCACGTTTTAAAGCATTCAGTTTGTGACGAGGCTTTATCGCGCCTTTCACTAAAATCCTCTAGGGGAATCTTTGGGGCCAGAATGGCATTTCTTTCCAACCAACTCAAGAAAACGCAATATGCAGATTAGGAATGATTATATATATTGGAACTTTAGCATTCGCAAGGAGTCTTAGGGGAGTCTTAGAAGTATAAGGAGGTCTTAGAAAGTCTTAGGAAGTATTATAAGAACCATATAGAAGAGGATTCGAAGCCATAAGGCTGCCTAGTCGCCAAATCAAGTTGGATTACAGTATTATATAGAAGATATAAAGATTGGTAGCTGTTCGCCGTGGAATATGGGTAGGCGAGTTAATATTAAACTTTAATGATAAAGCGGACTCTAGTTAAGGAATCGACTATTGATATAGATTCGGTGGTTAATTTATCATAAAGATAGAGAGTAGGATTAAATGCGCTATTTGCTAAGAATTGTAATTTACGTCATATTACTCCTGATAATTATCCTATAAGACTTGTGTTAACTGCTGAATATAAATTGAGATAATAATAAAACTAGTTTTATTATGGAAGCCTTAAATGGTCCATCTTTTATCACTACAAACTTAGGTCGCGTGGATGAAGAGAAGATATCTCCAGCAGGGGGGGGGGTATAATAAGTTGAACTGAAATTTTACACACACGATGATTTAGGATGACAGTACAATAATTTTAACGATAATTTAAAAAATTAATTACCACTTAATGTGTTGTGATTCTGTCCTATGTATGTACATATTTATATTAATTGTAACTATTTAATAAAAAGTAGTTAAAATAAAAAAAAATTTTGTTGATCTAAGTAGGAATTGACTTCAGATTTTTTTTTTTTTATATTACTTTTTTATTATAAGAATATATTTTATTACGAAAAATACGAGCAGAACCTTTTATTGAATTTATCTAAATGTTATAACAGAAATCTCAAGTACCATTTTGATTTTTCCTTTTTATTTTTTCAAAGCATTTATTTGTAAAAATATTTTCCTGTGTGCTTATTGATTTGTTTTATGCAAGAACGCCGCTTAAAAATAAATTTCGATAAAAAAAAACAACAGTAAGGTATCCAACCGCGTTTAGAACAGTGATTTTTAAAAAACTTATAAATGAATATTTTTTTCTGATTCTTAGAAGCACCAGAAATACAATATACACATATAAAATTCATTTTCGAATGTTACAATAAAAAACATAAAAATGGAATTTTTTGGCAAAAAAATGACATATTTTCAAAATGATCTATTTTTAACAAAACTGCTTCTATTTTGTCTTTATATAGCTCGGACTTTTAGAGCCTAAACACGTGTTTTCAGGATCTGAACATATGAAAATATATTGAAAACTTCACATATATTTTGAGAGTATATAAATCAATACATATATATAATGCATATATAATCAATTAAAATAACCGGGCTTTTTTGTTAAAATTTCTCAACGCTGATAAATTAAATTTTGAATAAACCCACTCCTATGTTATGTATCTCAAAAATCTTAGTTCAGCTCTGTACAGAAGTCCTAACTATATATAGGCAAAATATTAATACAGAATTATTTTTTCATAAAAAGCAAACGCTCCAAAAATGTTTTTTCTTCATTTTTTGCAAAAAAATTGCATTTAAATAATTTTTCTTATAATAATATTCTTAAAATAATTTGTGTACGTAAATTCTAAATTAGATGACACTAAATATATATATATATATATATAAATTCTTCATTTATATGCTTTTTTAAAATTATGGTTCCGAACGCAGTCGAATTCATTAACAATAGATCATAATTTAAAAAAAACTTAAAAACACGCTTTTATAGTTAATCAAACTAAAAAGTAAAAAATCATTCTTAATATAAAAATAAAATAATTAACGAGAAAATTAATGTTATTGTGGTAAAAGCGTGGGGTGTTCGATATCAATATATATAGTTATAATTTCTTACTAGTTCTATTCCGAAATGCTGAGTTACTGTAAAAATGCAGTACAAAGCATCCCACACCGTGACTCCAATGACATTAATTCTTATATTAAAAATTATTTTTTACTTTTCAAATCGATTAACAATAAAAGCGTTTTTGAAAAAAAAATTTTTTTTTTTGTAAATTTTAATTTTTTTTTGGATGGGAATTTATTTTTTTCTATTTGTTGCATTTGTATTAACCTCGCCTTAGGGTTGTAACTTAATCTCTTATTCGCCAATCCTGATGATCCTGATCAGGACAATGGAACAAAATTATTAATTTATTGTATTATCTTCACGGTCTTTGACAAGGTGCGAAAGTTCAAAATAATCTGACCTCTTAAAGTGGGTAAAAATAGAGTTCAAAGACTCCGTTACATACAGGTGAAGCTAATAAAAGTGTCTTAAAAAAACAATTTGAAATTTGCAGCAATACAATATGAAGATAATCCAAATTCACAATTTGTAAGGTGTTTTAGTAACGCATCGAAGAAAATGGCGATTACTTCAAAAGCGTTTTTCAAAATTTCATTAAAAAGTTATAGTAATTAATTTATTCTATAATCCCAATACGCATAGAAAACAATATATGCATTTAAGTAAGACAATTTTTTAAGCTAGGGTTTTTTTAGTACACAGTTTCAATACTCTTAAGGTATCCGACTACGTTCAGAGCCGTGATTTTAAAAAAGCGCATAAATGGATAATTTTCATGATATTTAGTGTCACTTAGATTAGAATACATGTATAAAATGGTTTTATAAGGACATTTTGACAAAAAACATTTAAATACAATATATCGGCAAAAAATTAACTTAGAAGAACCTTTTTTCAAAATGTTCTCCTTTTGTGAAAATTGCTTCTATTATAATGATATTTTGTCTGTTTATAGCTCAGACCTCTGTACAGAGGCTCAACTGTGAGTTTTGAAAAATTCACATTGTTTTCAGAGTTACAACCCATTAAAATAATTATCAGCATTTTTTTTCTTAAAATTTCTCCCCTCTGTTGTCATAAGAAATGGATAAATCCACTTCTAAGTTATGTATTTCAAAAATTCTAGTTGAACCTCTGTACAGAGGTCTGAGCTATATACAGGCGAAATATTATTACAATAGAAGCCTTTTACACAAAAGGAGAATATTTTGAAAATGGGTCATTCTATGTTCATTTTTTGTCAAAATATTGCATTTAAATAATTTTTTTTATTGTAATAGTATTCTTAAAATAATTTTATATACATTTCCTAATCTAAGTGACACTAAATATAAATATTATCCATTTATACGCTTCTTCAAAATCACGGTTCCGAACGCGTTGTCAGATACCTTAATTATAATCCTTGCATTTTTATAAAAGAAACTTCGTATTGATCAGAGGAAACATGTGTTTACGTAATGCAAGTTATGGTAGTGTTAAAAGTATTAACATATTTTAGAATACCTTAAGGTATCCGACTACGTTCGGAACCGTGATTTTGTAAAAGCGTATAAATGGATAATATTTAAGATATTTAGTGTCACTTAGATTAGAAAATGTATATAAAATTGCTTTAAGAATAGTATTGCAATAAAAAATTATTTAAGTACAATATTTTGACAAAAAATGAACATAGAATGACCCATTTTCAAAATAGTCTCATTTTGTGAAAAATCCTTCAATTATAAAAATATTTTGCCTGTATATAGCTCAGACCTCTGTACAGAGTCTCAACTAGAATTTTTGAAATACATAACTTAGAAGTGGGTTTGTCTATGTTTTACGACAATAGAGGGGAGAAATTTTAAGAAAAAAAACGCGGATAATTATTTCAAATGGTTATAACTCTAAAAATAATGTGATTTTTTTTCAAAACTCAGTTAAGCCTCTTTACAGAGGTCTGAGCTATATACAGACGAAATATTATTATAATAGAAGCATTTTTCACAAAAAGAGAACATTTTGAAAAAAAGTTATTCTAAGTTAATTTTTAGCCGAAATATTGTACTTAAATAATTTTTTTTGTCAAAATGTCCTTAAAACACTTTTATACATGTATTCTAATCTAAGTGGCACTAAATATCATGAAAATTATCCATTTATACGCTTTTGAAAAATCACGGTTCCGAACGTATAGTCGGATATCTTAAATAATACCTCGAAACAGAACTTATCTGTGAACGAACTCTAAAAAGAACGAACTGGAAAAGAATAAAGACAACTTTTACGTGTCTTGGGATCGTGCACGACTTCCCTTTCGTGAGACTTCACGTGGGAGGACGGTAAACAGCCTAAAAAAACACCCCTGATCAAACAAACAGCCGCGTGATCCTCCATCGAGGTGTTCGGATTCGAATGAATGAGGAGAAAGAGTTCCATTTTTTCCTGATTCTCCAATCACGCAGACGGGGACAGACACTGACGAGAGAAAAAAAATCACCAGTTCCAATCGATTATTCTTTTTATCAAAAATCCCTGAACAAATTTAAATGGTCAAGATTTTTTTTTTTTTTTTTTTATTTTTAAATAAATAAAAGGGGGGAAAAAAAAAGAGTGGAGGGTGGGGTTCAAATCTCCCTCTCCCATAAATCAACAAATTTTTAATTTTTATTATAGGGGCTTTCATGTACGTGTTTTTTAGAGTATATCCCCCCCACCCTTCCCTTCTATCAGAGAGGTCAGTGCACGCTGTTGATACATCAGTACTTTTATGATTGATTGAAGCTATGTGCTTAAGTATAAAGAAGGTTTTTTTCTGTTTATGTAATTTTGAAACGATTAAAAATTGATTTGAGTGTTCATAAGTTTTAATCGATGTAAAAAACATTTCTTTTTGCCTTTTTAAAAATATTATTTATCGTTACTTTTTTGGTTTTCAGATAAAAAAAAATCTGATAAGAGAAAAGGGACTCGTTTAATCACTTATCACGTGATCTGCGGAACTATTACACCTACACATTGGAAATCTGGCAGGCATGTTTCCTTTGTTGAATAGAGACCCTTTAAGAATGGGTTTTGCAGAAATCGACTCCTAAGAGGGGTTGCGAGGGCGTTCGATATAAAATTTCCGTTTTTGATCTGTTAGACCAGGGGTGGCTAACCCAAATGACCTTGCGGACCACTTTGGAAAAAAATTATAGCCCCGCGGGTCGCATGTAAAGATATGTATCCTTATTTTAGATTTGGACCCACTCTAAGTATTTATTGGAGAGGAAATTTAAAACGTAATGAATTATTACTATTGTTTTCATTATTTTTCATGTACAGAAACATGGATAGTTTAATAATAATAATGCAATGATCAAATATGCTTAGCTCTAGCAGTAAGCATCGCTATAAAGTTATACGAATCAAGCGGGATGCTGCGGTGGGGGGGGGGGGGGCCACTCACTTCCAAGACAATATAAAAACAGAAGCAACGTAAAAAAATTGAAACAGTTTTGAGACATATTTCATATAAAACACACACTAAAAGCAAAAATATTGCACAAAATAAGCGTATTTTGTAAAGTTGTGATGAATCTCGCGGGCCACAATATTATTCAAGGCAGGCCATGAATTGGCCATCCCTGTATTAGACCTACATACTTAAAAATTAGTAGGCATGCTTCTCTCTCTTTTATCGAGTAGATATGGATTTTGCAGAAATTGATTTCAAAAGAAGAGTCGCGGGCCGTTAGATACAAATTCACATTTTGAACAATTAGATCTACACACTTCAAATTTAGAAATCATGCTTCTTTTGTTAATTAGATATCCATTAAGAACGGGTTTTGCAGAAATCGACCTCAAAGGAGTAACTTGGCCGTCAAAGGTCATTATACTCTCGCTTTAAAAATTTAAGCCCTGGCCTTTTTAAATCAAAAGATGAGGGCTGTAAAGATGTTTTTGAATACAAGCTGGTAGGAAGTGACTAGTCTCTTATATGTATCTGAATATTATTTACGGGTTTTTTTTTTAAAATCATTGTTATAAGAAAGTATTTAAGTAACATATTAAAGTAAAATTCAACAAAAGTTGAATGTACATAATCTTTTCCAGGGAATTTAAAAATACTAGTTTTTAATTTAGCATTTATGTTCCAATTTCGAAATTTTTTTCTGTCTCTGAATCTATATTTCCTCATTTCTTTCTCCAAATACTTTTTTTTAAATCTACTAACTGCAAAAGGGAATACTAAAAGAAATCAGATTTAATCACTGCACCGGGGCATAGCTGCCACCGTATCAATGATACGGGACCCCTAAGCTACAGGGGCCCCAACATGTGTAACTACTATCCCACTAACAAGGCTCAAATATCTAAAAAAGGATCCCGAATTAATTTTGATACAAGGCTCCTTCAGAGCTAAACTACGCCAGTGAAATGTACAATTCTATGCTGAAATTAAACTTTATTATTTATATTTTTCCATTCAAATTTATTAAATGAGTTAAAAAAAATTATAACATATATATAACGTATCAGAAAATTTTATCATTTTTCAAAAATATCAATTCATTCTTTTTTCGTCAAACAAAATACAACTAAAAGATGTTCTCAAACTGAAAAATCCTTGATAATTCAAATTTCGTTAGCTAAAAATAGAAAACGCATGCATCTTTCTCAAAAACATATGCTGATGTATACATTCACTTTCATATCAAATATTTAAAATTTTTTAAAAAAATAAATATAAGAACTATTCAAAGAACTACAAAAATCATTACTATTTTGCTGAACAAAAAGCAAAAAGCGATACGGAAAAAGATTTTTCAGCTAGATCATAAGAAAGATGGAAGCATCTTCTATCATTTCCATAAAAGCAAGCATTCTATTATTAGAATGACATTCTAAATTTACATACTTTTCTTCAATAATAGACTAGAACAATTATTTTAAAATAATATCCGAACCGTATTTACTAAGAATGAATATCTTGCATTTTTATTTTTTTAATATCCACATGATTGCATTTTTGCATTAATTTTAATTTGAATCGAATAAAGCTTCAAATAATATCTTTTCTTTTTCGTTGCTAAGCAACGAAACAAGAAAATTTAATTTTTCAGAAATTGTTTGTACTCTAGAATGGAAAGAGAGTCGTTGTAAGGGAGAACGTATAAATAAAAATGGTTGTCTCACGACTTGTTAATTTATTTGACAAAATTATGAAAGTTTGGAAGTGCGATAATATTTATCTCGTTAATGTCAAAGTTATATAATAAATATTCAAAAAGAATTTTATTTTACTTTTTTTCCTTCATATAGAAAGATAACATGCCATTCAGAAATCATTTTGCCTTTTTAAATGATTGTTGAAAAAGAGTTTTTTTTAAAAAAGTAATTTTTTTGAAACGCTGCATTAATCACAGCTTTATCGTCCAAAAATTTAATCTTAGACGTATTTAAAAATTGGACGAGTGTGGCATTAAATATATACTTATTCTTATTTTTTTAATTGTTATTAATGCAATATATTAAATTATGTTCTGCTAGTGATGGTAAGATAACTATGACACTCCATTCTCCAAACTTTCCAGGTCACGCGCCAACATGAGGACTTGGAGATTCGACACTATCGAGGTGCACTATCTCTTCAACCTTGCGCCTCTGTAGGAAAATTTATCGAATTAGTGATTGTGTGCTTATTAACGTCACGTTATAAAGCCACACAAGGACTATTGTCGACGGACCTCGCTACTTTGAACCATGATTAAGTGACGAGGACGACACTCGAGCTACATTCTTCTTTCCAAAGTACCCCGCCACGACAACGAGAGAATCTAGAGCCTCGACATATTTAACGGACATCGGGCCCCTCCTTACAACTCCTTAGTGGTACTAGGCCCGAACTCATGACACGCTGGACACGAGTCCTTTACCTTGACCACTAGACTACCGTGGCAATATACTGAAGTGCCACTGAATTAGGGATACCTACCTAGTAAAGAGTTGGGCCTTCTCTGGCTTTGATAAAGCCTGCCACTCGACGAGGCATAGATTCAACAAACTTATGGAAACGTTCCACGGGAATGACTTGCCAAATATTGGCTAAAGCTGGCCATAATTCAGTAAGGTTTGTTGATGCAGTGTGATAGCCTTTCACGACTCGTTCCAAAATATCCCAAAGATGCTCAATAGGATTTAAGTCTGGGTTTCTAGGTGCCCAATTTATGACAGAAAAGTCAGAGGAATGTTCATGCAAACAGCCAGTAGCCAACCGGGATTAGTGAAATGTACGGCTGTCTTGCTGGAAAACTCCATTACCGTGTGGATAACAGATCAGCATAAACGGATGGAAGTGATCACATAGCAACACTACATACCGAATTGCATTGAGGGACCTTTTTTACATGCACCAAAGATCCCAAACAGTGCCCCGAAAAAACACCCCAGACCATGATTGAGCCACCATGCCCTTGCACAGTTCCAACCTGGTATGCAGGATCCACGGCTTCATGAGCCTTACGCCATATTCTCAGCCTTCCGTCTGCATTAAGTAGTTGGAATCGAGACTCATCACTCCATGCTTTTGGTTTCCAGTCCTCTACACTCCCGTCTCTGTGCCCAAGCAAGATTTGCAGCCCGATGGCGAGCGTCGAACAATGGTACACTATTAGGTCGATGACTCCCGAAACCCATACGGTGAAGTGAACGTTGCACAGTCTGTTTACTGACTATACGACTGGCACCGTCATTCAACTGGGTGGTAATTTGAGTCAATGTTTGGCTTCGCTGGCTATGTACAATACGCCTGAGCCGTCTTTCACCACACACTATGAAGGCTAATTGTCCTTAGCAGTTTGCCCGAGCGTTAGAGTTTTGTCCACCATCTATGTATTCTTGGTATACTCTTGACACAGTCAACCTTGAAAATCCTAGTTGTCTGACGATTTTGGAAATTGAATGGCCCATGCATCACGCACCTACAATTTGTTCGCGATCGAAGGAGTATAAATCAGGAAGTTTACCCATATTAGCAATTCCAACAAAGAACAACCACAGTACATGCTATATATGCAATTACCACAGCGCCCTCACTTGCGTATTAATGATACGCATCGCTACACAATTTACATAGCCTTTGATTTCCTTAATTCAGTGGCACTTCAGTGTAGAAGACCTACAGTATAGAGGTGCTGATGCACATTGTATCTGTAAAGGCTCAAGTTCCGTTGGCATGTCATGCAAGTTTGGAGTTGGGATGCCAGTCCAGGTGTCAGCTTCGTCGAAATTCACAGGTCCGCAGCCAATAGCTGTCGTGTTATTTCATTGTGTGACACAAAGTCAAATCTAGATTTTTATGTGAATGATAATGTTCGGTTCTTTAGTCACTACGAAAATTGTATATACAGTAAGACCCAGCTTAACGCTTTTTCGGTTTAACGCTCTTTTATTTGAATTGTGGGATTTCCTGAAATATCACACAGAGTTAGGCTTCCCGATATCCGAATCAGTTTATCTGTGTTTCTTCTTTCTGGCGGTATTATACAAAAGTATTTTTATCGTTTCAAACATTTGTTGACGTTATTGTAAGTATAAATTTATGTAAAATAACGGTAGCTATATGGCAAATATTATGATTTTTAGTTTTTATCATGGGTACACGAAAAAAACACGAAAATAAAGCATAAAAAATTTTTTCACTAGAAACTAAAATGCAAGTGAGATTAGAAGATAGTCAATCTCAAATTGGTGTTGCAATGAATTTGGCAACTTCAACAATAAGGATCATTCTTAAAAATAAAGAAGAAATACTGTTATCGGTAACTGCAACTACGACAAGCTCTGCAACTAGAATTACCCGTTCTAGAAATAATAAAATAGAGGAAATGGAAAAATGACTTTCTATATGGATTGATGACAAAATTGAACACAAAATGCCACTAAGCCAATCTACCTTCTTGATAAAATGGCAGAAAATTGGAAATACAGAAGAGACTGAATGATCTGAAATGTAAACATAAAGACTTAGAATTTCATTTATTTTTATATGCATATTCGTTTATTATGTTTCTATATTTGTAAGAAATAAATTTTTGTTTTATTGTTATAAACAAACATAATTAATAAATTTAATGGTAAAATACCAGACCAATTTTCTACCCATCTTTCCCTATAAACCCATTATTTACATGATGAGATAACCTCATTTAACGCTGTTTCATATTACGCTCTACTTTGATGGAACGTATACCCCGCGTTAAACGGGGTCTTACTGTATATATATATATATATAAACATGTTATTTATATATATAAATCTTCTAAAACACAAAAATTCAATGTGTGTGTGTGTTTTGAAATTTTACATTTACGCTCAGATGTTAATAATTTTTTAAAAGTATTTATGAAGTATTCCGTTAAAAACTTTAAATAATTTTTTTATCGCATTCAGTTGTCAAAAATCGTATATTAACGATTATTCGTTACTTAAGCTCTTGAGAGTTCTCCATATTCTGTAGAAAACTGAAAAGTCGTCTTTTTTCACACTAACGAATTCTAAGAATTATATTTTACTTTCACTTTTGAGGTCATCTATTACGCGAAAAATAAATTCACAGAAAGAGACAGAGCTCTTAACAGAGTTCATCAAACTCATAATTCAAAACTTGGTTTTCAATAACTCGTCAAACGTATTTTTATAGCAGATGGTATTAGTTAAGAATAGATTAAAATTCAAGGATTTGTTTTTGTATTTTATTTTATAATGCAGACGATATATTTTTTACTAAATGTCATTGTACTATTTATTTGAAATATTTTGTTAAAAAAAATGGCAGCTAAATAGATATCTCGTTTGCGTTCAGAAAACTGTTTACTTCAGCTGTGTTCCACGCAAAAAACAATGAATTTAAGAAATAAAAAAAAGTGATATTGAAATACTCTTTGCGACTTGAATAAATGAATTTATGTAAATATCTCTAAATTTTTTAACGAGTTTTTAAAAAATTAAATAAAAAATGAAATAATTTGAAGAAATAGGAAAATTCCCATTTACCTGTGTTTTCTTCTGTTAATAGCTAAGAAATTTCTAAATCTTCTTTGAATATTTATAAATAACGATTTTGAATTGTTGTTAGTGTTAGTTCTTAAAACTATTCTGTTGTGTGTATTATTGTCCTGTAATAACAATAAAACAGAACGACTTTACAACCGGAAAGTTTTTTGACTGATTAATCGTTGGAGCTGGCTTTGTATGGCCGATTGAGGGTTCGACCTCGGTCCAAGTCGGTAAATTTTCAAGATGGAAAAAAAAAAAATTACAACGTCCATGTCCTATGATTATGTGTGGCGTGTTAAAGATCCCTAGAGTGCCTGTTTGGCTTGGGCGCTCTCAGCAAAATTAAATACCTAGTGGATTTTCGCGTCACCCGATCTCAGGTGTCTTCCTCTGGCATTACATTTTGGCAATTGGTATCCACCGATGTGATGCCAGACTAAAAAGTAATTCCAGCTCCCGATGAATGAACGAGGTCTGCAATGATAATTACCAATCCACAGCCCCATTTAAAAGAAATTATTTAGCTATTGGTGATGAACCTCGCAATTTTGAACCAGGGTCAAGTGACGAGGACACCTGAGCTGGCACCTTTCTTCCCCTCCACCAAGCTTCCACACCGAGGTAAAGTAAGAACTTCGAACCTTAATTTCGCCTAAGTCTTTCGAATGCAGTAGAATATTCCAAATGGATACAATGAGTTTTAACTTACTTTTGAACAAAAGAACAGAAGCTCTTTGAAAGAAGTGCTAACTTTGTTGCCATCCTCGTCTTGTGAATGCTGATGAGTGTGTGATTAAGTATTTATTAACGTTGTCCTTTAGAGCAATGGTCTTTGAACTGTGTTCCACGGAACCTTGAGTTTGCGACTTCCTTGAGTTTGATATTTCTCAACGAGAATGGCTACAAAAATAAAATATAAAAACAAAGTAAACACACAATAGGAAATGCGACTGGAAATAATTTCAATAGATATAGATTTCAGCATCAATACTCTTTGATCTCGATAGTTTGTGCAAAAAAAATTCCAGGCACATATCCCAGGTACTAAATAGAATGCATGTGGATATCTAACACTTCCATCACAAATTTATATTATTATAATGTGACTATAAACTATATTAAAAGTACATCAAATTTTTTTATAAAAAATACAATATATTTTTTAAAATTTTCTTTATATAAACATTTATAACCTATTTTTAAGATATGTTCGTTCTTTTAAGTGTGTGTGTGTGTGTGGAATGAGGCTCCTCCAAAACACCTCATAGCCGTGTTTCTCAAACTGTGGGGCGCGCCCTCCTAAGGGGGCGTGATAACTCTACAAGGGGGACGCGAGCATATCGAAAAATCGAAAACAAAAGATTATTTTTTTATAAATTATTAATTTACTGAAAGTAAACAAACAAAATACTTTTTGACGTAATAAAAAATAAAATTAATATTTGTACTGATATAATACACTTATAAATGTATCAGTACTGCACAATGTATTTTATAATTAATTTAACAATACGATAAGTTAAGAATAATTTTAATAATAACCAATGAGACCCCGTGGGCTTGTCATGTATAAAATTATATGAAAAATTAACACTTATCTTGATAATTTTTACTGTTTATAATTAATCCTTTAACTGCCGATATTAAACGTTATATTCAATTCGTTCCCCAATGCCGCCATTTTCCACGTAGGCTAGCGTATGTGATGTATTGGGGGAAGAGGAGGAAAAGGAATAAATAAGGAGATCCTCTGTGTGTGAAATAGGTAAATCCTCCACAAACACTGTCAAGGTCCTTTTATTGCGTTCCAAAACCTTTGGATTAATTTTATGGATAGCAGTGCACAGAAAATATTGTACTTCGGAAAGACGTATATATACGTCCGGGGTAATTAATGACGTTTATATACCCCGGTAGCACTTAAGAAAAAGTGTAGTCTGTGTAGTATTGTAGCTTTAGTGTCAAAGTTATTGAGTTCAATACATTATTTGTCTGAAGGGGGGTGCGATGAAAATTATGGTTAATTGTTGGGTCGTAAGTATAGAAAGTTTGAGAAGTACTGCCTTATAGTTCTAATGCTGAATTCACACCAAGGCTGTCAGCGTCGAGCGTTGAGCGTCTAGCCAATCAAAGACTTCATCTCGCCCGAGATGAAGTCTCTGATTGGCTAGACGCTCAATGCTCGACGCCGACAGCCTTGGTGTGAATTCAGTTTCAGGCTTCCGTGAGTCGAAACAGTTTGAAGACGACCGCTCTAAAGCATCACAAGGGCTATTGGAGATGGACTTAGTCACTTTTGAATGACGGTCAAGTGAGGAATGACATCTGAGGCGGTACTCCCACCCTCCTAACTTCCACACTGCGACAACTTGAGGACTTTGAGCCTCGACATAGATTTAAGGTGCACTAGCCTCTCTACACGACGGGTCTTAAGTGATGACTGAGTGTGAGAGTTATGTTAACGTCGCAATATAAAACAGTACGAGGGCTATTGGTGACCGACCTCGTAATTTTGAGCCATGATTAAGGGATGAGGACGACATAGGAGCTGGCACCCCTTCTCCTAACTTCTACACCACATCTTTGGGAGGATATTTGAGTCTCGACACGTCCGCTTCTACACGGCGAGTTTTCAGCGGTACCAGGCTCGAACTCATGACCCGCCAGTCATGAGTCCGTGACCTTGACCACTAGGGTACTGCGGTCTTGGTCTTTTGTGGCACCAGGAATCAAACTTATGACTCGACAGGAACAACACCCCCACCGAGTTCAAGACCACGACCATTCGACCAGAAATTTTTTGAGAAATGAGAAACGCATCTAGTGAGTGAATGAGTGAATATTAACGTCGCATTGTTCAGCTACACGAGGGCTTTTGGCGACGGACCACGTAATTTTGAATCATGGTCAAGTGACATGGACGTCACCTGAGCTGGCACCCCTCTCTCCTAACTATCATACCACACCAAATGGGAGAACGTTTCAGATCTCGATAGATTTAGCCTGCATCACTGCCCCACACGGCGGGTCCTTAGTGGTACTGGGCTCGAACTCATGACATGCCTGCCATTATCCGATACCTTGAACACTTGGCTACCACAGCCCGAGAAACACATCTAAAAAACCTGCATTGTGCAGTGTTATGCATATACAACCCCTCCTCCCCTCTCTCAAATGAATTCACAAATGCTTTTTATTTAAATATGTACCTAACTAAGCTTTCATTTGTGTCTACTAGTCAACAAGATAATATCTATTTCTAAATGTTCTTGCGGAGGCATAGTGTGTGTAGCCATTTCCAATATCTTAATATAAGCAACATTTATATACTTTGTTTACTTCGGAATTTCACTTTTAAATTGGAAAATGATCTTCCAAAAAGCCTCTGCATCCTTTAGTCTAGACGCCTGCGGGACTTAGGAGGATAACAGCAAAATAATTTTAGCTTTCCAGACCAATTTGTCGTAGCTGAAGAATTATGAACTCTCGTAAAACAGACTTATCTGCGGCTCTCACAAGCGACTTCGAATTTTCTCGGCGTTTTATAAACCGTACGTAATGCGCCATGCCGTTCAATGACCTTTAAGAGATTTTCACTTACAAGCAATTTGTATTTACTCTAAGAATTTAAAATATGTTTTTCAAAGGCTACTTTTTGCATTTTTTGTGTCTACTGCGGGCCCGAAACATGCGGAAGTAAAAAGAACTCCACGTTTATGGGTAAATCTGGTGTTTTACTCTTTGTGAGAGGAAGTTCTTGTTCTTAAATTTGTCCTGTCTGCCGGTTTAAATTCATTTTCTGCCGCAAATTTTGCGAATCTAACTTGATTATAAAGATTAAAGGTCTGAAGATAAGTCGGAAGGGAAAGTAAACAGTATTTATCAGTCTATAAACGCCTACACACATTGGCTGTAACTTTTGAACTATCTTCATGGGTAGAAGAACATTATCAATAACTTTTACTCTATTTTTATCGCATCTAGATAAAATTTGTAAGACTAATAATAGTTTAAGAGGAACTAAATTTTAGAGTTAATTAATGAATTGATAACTGATTAATTTAACACAAGTTAATTTACCACAAAAACAAAATTCTTTTACGAATTTTCTTGCAGAATTTGTAAGGAAAAAGTGAAAATAGTATATTTTCCAAATTTTATCCGTATCCAATCGTTTGTTCCAGAGATATTTGTGAAAGAAAATTAAGAAACCATAAAATATATTGCTTTAGAATAAAGGATTCATCACGGCTTTTTTTCCCCAATTTCTAAACATCACAGATTGATAATTAAGTTTTTAAATTACGACTCTTAACGGAGGAAATTCTTGAACGATTATAAATAAATGTATGAGGTTTGGCATTTAGGTGTCTTAGGGCAGTAGATTCTGTAATAATTTTGATATCGCAAAACGATAGATTTAGGACTCGCACTTCTTCATAAATCTATTTTAAACGCTATATATTTTTTTTTTTTTTTTTTGCAAAAATATTAATTTTCAATTATTTTACGTTTATAAAATAGAAGAAAAAGGTAGATATTCATTAGTTCAAGCGCATCTTTGAAAACTGTTCAATAGATAATTGTCCTTATAGTAAAAAATCTGAGAATCTTAATATTTGAGGGTTCTAAGAAAAAGATAAGCTTAACTGAAAAAAAGCGATGAGATTTTTCACACTAAATCGCTACTGAAAACTTCATCTCTAATTTTTATTAAGTTCCTCCTTCCTCAGTACCTCGACAACTCAAGATGGACATGGGCCTTCTCAAGAAGCCTTTTCCAGACCAGCCTTCTTTCTGCTAGTATTCTCCAATTTGTAGTTTTCAAAACTAGAAGATCTTTTTTTAGGCCGTCAATCCATCTAAGATTTGGCCTACCTTTTCTCCGTGTGCCCGTTGATTGGACATTGAAGACTTTTTTAGTGGCGCGGTCTTCATCCATTCCGACAACATGACCTGCCCATTTAATTCGTTGTATTTTGATAAAGTTGTGAACGATGTTTGATTCCTTATATAAGTGATAGTGCTCGAAATTTGATCTTCTTCACCATGCTGCATTTTCCTAGATTCCTCCAAAAATAAATCTTAAAATCTTCCTTTCGTAGATGCTTATCATGTTCTCATCTGTTCGAGACATGGACCAAGTTTCACATGCTTAAGTTAATAGTGGTCTTAAAAGAGTTTTATACAATAGAGAGAATCTTCGTTTTTCTTTTGATTTATTGGGTTGTTCGGAAAGTCATTTCGTTTTTTTGGGGGAACATGAAAGACAGTTTTCGTATAATGAATAAATATTTTATTAAATTATATATTGGCCATTCTGGTCTAACACCTTTTGCCATCTTTCTGGCAGTAACATAATTCCCCTCTCATAAAAGTTTTGATCCTTGCTGGCAAAAAACTGGTTCAGGTGGTTTTTGACATCTTCATTTGAGGTAAAGGTTTTGCCATCCAAAAAATTTTGCAGGGACCGGAACAAATAGTAGTCGGAAGGCGCCAGATCTGGAGAATATGGTGGATGTTGCAGTACGTCCCATTCAAGCTGTAAAAGTTTTTGGCGAGTGACCAAACTTGTGTGAGGTCTCGCATTATCCTGGTGGAACACTACACCCTTCCTGTTGATTAATTCGGGCCTCTTCTCTTTAAGTGAATCATTCAATTTGTCCAGCTGATGACAATAGACTTCTGAATTAATCGTTGTATTGTCCGGCAAAAGCTAAAAAAAAACGATTCCTTTGACATCCCACCAAACGGAGAGCATCACCTTTTTTTGGTGAATGTTGGCTTTTGACACGCTTTGAGCCTGTTCATCTTTTCTGCTCCATGACCTCTTGCGTTTAACATTGTTGTATACAACCCATTTTTCGTCCCCAGTAATAATCCGCTTCAAAAGCGCGACGACACAAATTTCGCTCCGTAAGGACATGGGGCACCCACACATCGAGCTTCGAGGTTAAGCCCATGCCTTTCAAATGGCCATAAACAGTCGAATTCGACAAATTTAATCTCTCACCGATCTCTCGTGTGGTTATTCGCCGATTTGCATCAACTAATGCCTTTATCGCATCTTTGTCAGCTTCGACCGGCCTTCCAGACCGTGGTGCATCTTCGACATCAAAATTGCCGGATCGAAATTTTGCAAACCAGTTCTGGCACTGGCGTACTGTTAATACGCCTTCTCCATACACATCCGTCAATTTTTTTCTCGCTTGGACAGCATTTTTACCTTTTCTGAAGTAAAAAAGTAAAATATGACGAAAATGCTGCTTATTGCTCTCCATATTTAAAAGGGCACCAACCAAAAACTACTGCGTAGAATTAATAGAACTTTTTCACACACAAGCCTTGCAATATCAGTTCAAGACATATAATGGTTATGCGGCTTAAGTGTGAAGTTGGTTTCGAAAAAACGTAATTAAGTCCTCTGACGGGAAAAAACGAAATTACTTTCCGAACAACCCAATAAGTCGATTTCATGTATTTTCGTATTCCATTAAGACATCTATTAGCCACAGTAATTATCTTTTGGATTTCAGTAGTGCAATCGTTTCTATTGTTAATTTCAGTACCCAAATATGAGAGAAACTGTCAACAAATTAAACTCTTCAATTTTAAAGATTTTTATTATATACTAGCGGTCCCGACAGACGTCCTGTACACACATCTTAAATCCAAAAATTACAAACTTTTTTGAATAAGTTTTAACAATCTGGACCGTTTTGATGAAATTTTTTTATAAAAAAAGTTATTACAATACTTGACATCATCACATGTACAGTTACCACAATTCGACCTATCGATTTCGTGTGAGCATGTATTTATTATGAACTAAGTTGAATTTAGAACCTATTCTGAACAGAAACTTAAACTTGTTTTGATTAAAGGGTAAGAAAGACAAAACTAGAGCTATTTTCATAACAAGTATATTTTTTAATGCACAAAAAATAAATTAATCGTAATGCCATTGGAATGTTTTTGGTTAATACTTGAGGGGTATAAACAAACAAATGCGATGGTTTGCCAAACCTCGGACATGCAACATATAGACCGTGCGAAAAGCAAGGGTTTTCTAAATCTAAGCCACAAATTGTCATTGTTTGACCTTGTGACTTATTAATGGTCATAGCAAATACCAAGTGAAATGGAAATTGCAAACATTCGAATGGGTAGGTGAGTATGAAAGAAACATTGGGATCTGTGGTAGAAGTACTTCACCTTGAAGTTTGCCGCTCAAAATAGTGGCCTCAAGAATATTGCCCACTATTTTTTTTATGAACAATCGCGTGCCCTTACATAATTTTGGTGCATTTTTAACTGATTGCGATATCGGACCGAATTGTGAACCTAAATCATTCACAAATCCACTTGAACCCACACAAAATGTCATCAAAATCGGTCCAGCCGTTTAGGAGAAGTCAGTCACAAACACACGCACAGAAGAATTACACATATAAAGATTATTTGAGAAGATATTAATTAAAAACGCTAAAAATCATGATTGCTCTGCATCTTTGTAACAATAAAGACCCGGTTTGGCCAATTTGGCTGAAAATCGATTTTCGACGCCAAAACTTACGTCATTTTTATAACAATAACGTTGCTACAACAATGCAGGTGAATATTGAGCCGAATATTTTTAATGTTTTTAATTAATATCTTTTTAACTAATTGCGGTATTGAACCGAATTGTAAATCTAAACCATTCTCAAATTCACTTGAACCCACAAAAAAAATATCATCAAAATCGGTCCAGCAGTTTAGGAGGAGTTTAGGTCACATACACACGCACAGAAGATTTTTATATATAAAGATGTGGAAAAAAAATCAGCCAATCTGACGGAAAGGCATAACATAAGACATTTGAGAATTTAATGGTATCTAAAACGTTTTAAAACCCGCATTACAGCCACACACACACATATCAAAACTATTTCTCAATTTCTCCTTTCTTATTTGTCTAATATTACCCACAGAAACGCCGCGGTGCCTACTTTTAAATCTACGTTTAATCTTATAAATCTAATTTCGACATATGATCATATAACTGACCATACAATCCTTTTGGATAACGCCACAAATTTTGAAGGAAAAATGAAAAATCAAAGACTAAAAAAATATAACATGTGGAGTCATGGGTTCAAGTCTGAAGGCTATTGAAGACCATCTCTTTCATATAGAGGGATTGCGAAGTAACACGAGGTTTATTGGCGACTTACTTCGTTATTTTGAAACACGGTTAAGTAACCAAGATGACATCTGAGCTGGCTCCCTTTCTCCAAACTTACCCACCATGCCAATGGAAGGATTTTGAAACTCAACAGATTTAATGGGCGTGTTAATTAACTTCTCTACACGGTGAGTCTTCAGCGGCAACAGGTTTAGAGCCCGCAAATTGACAATGCCGGATGTGGTGGTGCTGCAATATCCCTTACCGCTTATGAAGGGAAATGAAGTAATCACTTTTGCCTAGTGGTTATGCTACGTGGTTACCTCTACATTTGTGACCTTGACTGAATTAAGAAAACGCAACCTTCGCGTAGCTGTCGTGGCACCATCTACCCGCAACAAGAATAATTAATAATCTTTAGACCCACTTGACGCATCAACCAAAGTTGCCAGGCTCACTTGTCGGAGCAATCAAAGTCTTAAGACCCAATTGACGTCTTAACCAAAGTCATTAGACCTACTTGACGTCTCAACCAAAGTCTTCAAACCCACTTGATTCCCCTCAACCAAAGTCATCAGACTCACTTGACGCCTCAACCAAAGTCGTCAGACTCACTTGACGCCTCAACCAAAAAGCCAACCTTGACGCAACACCCCCAATTAACAGCAACAACTCACATGCTCGTCATAACAAAAATCGTTCGCTTATCCACCATTGTATTGTCAGTGGTTCTTGAAAAGTGTGCAATATTTCGAATTAATCTAAACTTTTAAAGTGGGTAAAAATCGAGTTCATTCCGTTACATACAGGTGAATCTAATAAAAGTGTGTTAAAAAGCCCACCGTTTTTATCTATCTATTAAGCATTAATAAATGTTAGAAATATCTTATTAATGGAATTTGACACACTAAAACAAGTCATCTTTTTGCGGTCAAGATACCTAGACTTAAATTTTTGTTATTTTAGAATTGTAGAAACGAATATAATATATATTTCAAACAACTGTGAAGTTGGAAAATTCAATTCATTGATTTGAAAGAACCTTATTTTGAAAAATCTAGAAGTAAATTCATTATCTTGCATAAAATAATTTTTTCTACAAGTGTAAGCAATTAATGACTACATATATACCAGACTTAGGCTTAAGTAGTGTGTGGTGGTATATCTATATAAACCAGTAATAGCCACCATGCTATGACGATCGTTTTGACATGGTGACTAAGATACTCGTTTTCACATCGGAAGGGGCCCAGCTCTAATCTTTCCTTCAAGTGTTTAGGGTTTAACGTTTTAAATTCCATTTACTTCTGTTTGAAAAATAGCGTTAACTTTAAAAAACATTTAATTAAAACAATGCTTACGTAACTTTACTAAGCAAATGCTTGTCAGACTTCTGCTTTACAAATTTTTAATTGGAATTAGCTGATGGAAGATATCTCTATACTATAAATCTTTGTCTAAACAAGAGCTCAAGATTACTTCGAATAAAAAGAGTCGGCGAAGCATAGACATCTATCATTGCACTTAATGCATTGTCTTCCGTTTCTTGGGAACAATTAAAACATCCTAACATCCTGTGGGTCTTCACAGAGCGATCGTGGCACCTTAGGGCATTCGTATATTCGTGTCTCAGGTGACGCAAGTCGGCATATTAATCTTAATTATCTCGTTTCGTAAAATTTATGACACTTATTTGTAAAACAACTGATTATTTAAAGAGGATCTCCGTGTGTTGTCGGTACTTTTCTTAGATTCTTTATCACCATTATAAATACTACA
This sequence comes from Trichonephila inaurata madagascariensis, assembly GCA_019973955.1. Classification (NCBI taxonomy): domain Eukaryota; kingdom Metazoa; phylum Arthropoda; class Arachnida; order Araneae; family Nephilidae; genus Trichonephila; species Trichonephila inaurata. The sequence goes on from BMAV01026917.1 coordinate 257,764, forward strand.
GGGTAATTCAATAATTGTATAAAAAAGACTGAAACTGTGTAGGGAAAACTTTTGTTGAGACTGATAAGAAAAAAAATCACAGATTGATATTTAGGCTTCACATACCAAAGATATTTCAATACAGGGTTTTGCGCGTCATAACCTGAGGAAGGAATTCGATTTTATTTTATTAATACCGTTATTATAAATCCCCGGATAGGTTAATAATTTAAGAAATGTGTAGGAAGATAATTATTTTCTTTTAACAAAGTTATATTCTAAACTCCCGTGATAAATTGCTTCTTTTTCAATTAGAACATTAATTTTCAGGTATAGGTATTAAATAATAACTAATTTTATTTTATTATATTTAGCTAATTTCTCTTAAGGTAACCGACTACGTTCGGAACCGTGATTTTAAAAGAGTCTATAAATGGATAATTTTCATGATATTTAGTATCACTTAGATTAGAATTCATGTATACTATTGTTTTAAGGACATTTTGACAAAAAAATTATTTAAATACAATATTTTGGCAAAAAATTAAAGAATAATTTTTTTTCAAAATGTTCTCCTTTTGTGAAAAATGCTTCTATTATAATAATATTTTGCCTGCATATAGCTCAGACCTCTCTACAGAGGCTCAACTAGAATTTTTGAAATATATAACTTAGAAGAGGGTTTATCCATATTTTACGACAACCGAGGGGAGCACAAGTTTAAGAAAAAAACGCCGATAATTATTTCAATTGATTGTAACTCTGA
>BMAV01026917.1:274006-288383 GCA_019973955.1 Trichonephila inaurata madagascariensis
GTGGAATGAGCTCCAAGTTTCGGACAGGGGTTCCGTAAACGAAAAATGTTATTGCAAGGAGGTTATTCTTCCCAATCTGCGTCTGTTCCGAAGTGCTATTGAGTGGCAGTGGTAGCCGAGTTGTCATGGTATCGAATCGTGGCTGGCTTTGTTACGAATTCCAGTCCAGTACCACTAAAGACCCGCCGTGTAGGGCAGCGATGCACGTAAAATCTGTCGATAGCTTAAACGTTTTCCCGTTGGTGTGGTAGCTAGGAGACAGGGGTGCCAGCTCAGGTGTCGTCCACGTCACTTGACCATGGTTCAAAATTACTTGATCCACAGCCAAAAGCCCTCGTGTGGCTGGACAGTGCGACGTTAATATTCACTCACTCACCCGAAGTGCTATTGAACCAGATTTCGTTTTTATTGGATAGCAATGCACGGCCAAACTGGACTGCTGATAATCAGCAGCTTCAGGAAAGTGAAGAAAGATATGATTGCATTTATCATGTGATTATGACGTCACAATAATTTTTGAACTTATTGGCTTAAAACGCGGTTTTGTATTTATTCTATAACTATGATGTCATATGAATTTAGCCCATTTCATTCATTTAGTAAAATTAAATATATTAGCCAGTCTAAATTACAGTTTAATTAAATTCACATGATGCTGCAATAGTGATCATGGAATATTTCATTTAATCATTAGTGTGTAATCCGCATAACATGAATATTTCATCTCGATTGATATCTATAGCCAATTATACATCAGATTATGAAAGTAGTTCATTTTATCTCTTTATGTATTTACATAAGCAACTTCGGAATTGAACTTTGGCTCTCAAGAAAAATATAATTCATGAAACAGAATAAAATCTTGCTATAACAAAAGAGGATGTAATGAAACCTAATATAAAATACAAGTTTAATATTGTAGTACAGGAATAGAAATTTTATATAGACAAGGACTCATTAAAAAAATATTATTATCTTGGTTTTCAGTAAAATTAAGCAAAACTTTGGATGAGTTATTATTGTTTTCTTTCAATTTTAATTCAGTTATGATTAACGTACAAATAAAATGTGCTCATTTCTTGTATTTAATAATAACGATTAACGTTCCTGGTAGCTTAGAGGTACCATGTCCTCTTCATAAACCTAAGGTTGCAGGTTCGATTCCACCGATAGTCGATCGATTTTCTGGACGTGAAAATCGTAAACACGCATTGCACATGATTATGTGGTATGTAAATACCTTGAATATCAATTTTTGGCTCTGGTACTCTTGGAAAAACTAAATCACGGCAATATTTAGTAGCCAATGAGATCTGGAATTAAAAATTAATTTAAACGCGCGCGCGCGTCAAAATTTGGAAACTACGCCGCCACTAGATAGTGCTACAATGAGAAATGGCTCTCACATTAGAGGATTTGCCGTGTCGTCAAAGGCTAAATTGCTAAAATGCAGCCGCATTGAAAAAAATAGTAATAAAGAATGTTTTATAAAAATAAAAAAAACTTTTTTTTAATATTGAATTTCTTAAGAAAATTATTTATATATTCCATAAGTATAACAAAAAACTCAAAATTGATTTCATTACTTACTACCAAAAGATTCAGTTTTATTGCAAAAAGTTCTTCTTTCAAAATTTTCTCAGATTTTAAGAATTAATGTTGTTTTTTCTCCGATGTGTACCTAATCTTCCCATGAAAATAAAAAAAAATCTATATGATCAATCTTATGAAAAAAAAAAAAAAAAGGAAATGGAATAAAAAATTTAGAAATTGACTTAATGAAAGAAGAGTTTTTCCCATCATCACAGAAATGCTTTGCTGATACTGACTTATTTTAAAATAAAATTATATGGAGAGATATACTGAATTTCTTTTTTTTATCTTATTTCGATTATATAATAATCTTGATTCAAACGTAGAAAATAATAAAGTCTTTCCATTTACAAAAAAAAAATGGAAAATTAAAATATATATCATTTACTTAAACGCACAATTGTATTTCTTTCTAATATCATTGAAACAGAAAAGATTTTTAAAAAACTTACTAAAAAGTTTAATCTCCAGTAACCCCACCCCCTTTTTTTTTCTCTCCTTTTTTTCCCCGCTTACGCTTTACAAGGAAAAAAAATCTACTCACCCGACCTCTAGCATTTGGGTGTTTTGAATTAAATTTTATGTGAGTATACTAAAGGTTAATAAGTTATTTTTTAAAAAAAAACAATCTTTTTAAAACTACTTTTCAGACTTCTCAAACTCTACTTATAACAACAAAAAGAGAGGTTTTATTATAAAAAATCATTAATTAATGTTGAATTCCTTCTCGATTCTTGTAGCAACTACCTGTGCGTGGTTTCATTCTCTTAAATTAATTGCAAAAACACAAAATAACACTATCTCAAGATTTGAAAAAAATATATTAAGTTCCTTTTTGTATGTTAATCTCATTTTTATAATTGCATTAAATTAAATAAAAATATAACGCGTGCTATCTTTTTAAATAATTCCACTCGAATACATATAAATACATTAATAGATAAGCTAATCAGACAGATACATCAACCCACAGTAAAATTGTAACATCACAAAGAAAAAAAAAAATTCCAAAACTTCATACATATACTTCAGAGTACGAATAAAACATGATTAAATTTGTTGACCATTTGAAGGTATACAGATTAACAGTAAACACAGCTTGTGCCTCTGGCAGCTTAAACGCCTATTGCCCATTTTGATATGGAGTCTTAACTGAAAATGGATACGGACAAGTCATACCATACTGCGTCAAGTCTCGTGCCCACACTTCATCAGTCGTAACTGTTGGAGAGTAGTAGTCCATTCTCTCAGCAATCCCTGACAAGATGTTTTCAATGGGTGTTAGATCTGGAGAACGTGCTGACCAGTGCAACATTGTGTGGAGGTAGGTCAAGACACGACGAACAACGTGTGATCTTGCGTTATCTTGTTAAAAGATGACATCTCCGAGGCTTCGAAGTTAGAACGCATCCGACGTTCAAGATATAGAGAAATGTTCCGCTGGCTGTTCAAAGTACCAACGAAAAGTTATTCGTGCCATATAGACTATGGCTGGCCATACCATCACACCAGATGTATGGATCGCATGACGATATCGAATGCGAGCAGGCCACATGCGTTCTCCTCGGTACCTCAGACACGAAAACCTCTATCATGATGCTATACAGTAGGGAAGGGTAATGAGTCGATCGCGATCGACCGATGGACCACCAAGACAATTTGGAGTGACCACCTTTACAAAGATGTACGACGCTTATACTAAAAGAAACATATTTATGGAACACGGACGCCAGTTAGACTGGAGAATCGGCTTTTCACAATCGATGCAACTGTAATGATTTGATGAATGTGCACATGTACCTTCATTGGAAGCGAACGATGGCGCTTAATACGTTCACTGCAGTTGTAGAGGATAAAGCAACCACTGCGATGTCAGCCGTAGAAATGAATTTTTCTTCTCACGCCGACTGAAGGGGAGAATAAAGGTTGATGATCAGTTCTTCTCGCTATAGCAAGGGATTGGCTATTGAGATATCATTCTACACTCCGCGCTTCCCCGGGGTTGGGTTCTCGAGACATGTCCCACGATGACACGGGAATCCGCAGCTGTTACATATGTCTGTTTCAGATTCATCGATCACATATGCTCTAAACTTGTTGCACTGAATATGTCCACACTCCACGGTCTTGCCATCGCTCATAGTTGTTCAAGCATTCAGTTTGAGAACCTTGTGTTACTATTTTATTTTTGTAGTAAAAGTAGCAACATGTCATATTTTAAAAGAAGGGTACAATGTCGAAAACAAGTGTTAAGAAAAGAGGACATAAAATTTTAATACAGAGTGTCCACTGGGTAGACCGCAACACCTTAAAAACATTAGAATGAGTCTGCCCATACCTGATGCACACAGAACTGGCACTCGTCTAAAAGAACGAAGTGGTGTCACTCCTGTATCCAGTTTTGTTGATGGGCGCTACACTATTTCAAGGCTACAGTAGCCTAGTGGTTATGGACACGGACTCGTAGCTAGAGTGTCAGGAGTTCAAGTCTAGTGCCACTGGAGATCCGCCGTGAAGAGGGGCCGATACACGTTAAATCTGCCGAGATTCAATGTACTATTTTTAGTGTAGAACAGAAGTTTGGAGAGGGAGGGGCCTTTTCAGATGCCGTCCTCATCACTTAACCATTGTTCAAAGTTACAAGGTTCCGTCGCCAATAGCCTTCGCGTAGCTTTCTATTGCGACATTAATATACACTCACTCAAAACACGGTCACCATGTGTCTCTGTGAGCCAATATCAAGGGAAGCGGTATAATGATGACCATGTTGATCTAAATGTCTCCGCATTTTCCGTGTGGATCTTGCCATGCTGTGATTAAGTTCATTTTCTGATTCAAGGTAAATGATGCAGTTGTACAATAACGGCTAATCTAAATAATATAAAAAAAAATTTTTTTTTTAATAATTCCTACTTAAATCAACAAAAAAATTTTTTATTTTATTTAACATAAAATTAATATTACTATATTATATAATATTACTATCTACATTAAATATAACTATTTTTATTAAATAGTTACAATTAATATAAATATGTATATACATAGGACAGAATCATAGCATTAAGTGGTAATTAGTTTTTTTAATTATCATTAAAGCATCGTATTGTCCTTTTAATTTCAGTCCAACTGAATGCCTTAACAAGTGAGAAAAAAACCTTTTCAAGTTTTGACACAAGTCACCAAAAGGGTCGCTAAGTCGCCAACGTGGCTGTATTTGTAATTCTTTAAATAATTAGTTTTAATCACTTAATTTTTATTAATTATAATTAAATTATTGTATTGTCATCCAAAATGATCCTGTATATAAAATTTCAGCTCAATTCAGCGCTTTAAAATGTATTTTATTAACGATTGAAAATTCCACCAAGATAAATAAATATACAAATAAATAAATATATAGACAGTGAGAGAGAGCTAATAGTAAGAATTGAAAAAACATCTGTCCTTTCGGATGCCGTGGTGGGAGGGCGTTGAAATTCTGCAAGGCGTTCAAAAATATTATCCTGATTAAATATTATTTTACTGAGTGTTTAAATTATAATACAAAAAGCCAAATTTAAAATTTTAGATATAGATTTTAGATTTGATTTCCTAATTTAATTTTAACTTGAAAAATTAATAATTTTAATCTCTTTCAATTCTTTTTTTAATCTACGTCAGATTCATTCTTTATTATTAATGGAAAACCTTTCTTTTAAAAAAATTGAAGCATTAAAAGTTCCGAAATCTGAATACAATAATGTAATTCAAACATGTAGTTACACTTAGATGTTATCAAAAGCATAAAAAGCATAAAAATTAATTTTTTTTCGATTTTCTCTGTTTTAAATAATAGTTTTTCTTTCTTTCCTTTTTTTCAAGTTTCCGTTAAAAAACTTTATAGTAAAAAAGAAAAATTGAATGTTATGATTGTTACAATCGGTCTTTTTTTCCCGAAGCATAATTTAGTCCATTTCTTTTATTGCATCGAAATCCGGATCGCTTCCTTAGGATAATAAAGAAAACATAATGGTAATTATTTTAGAAGAACTTAACCTCATAAAAGAACTTGCTTATAAAAAGATTTTTGAAACGAAAGTTCCATTTTCAATTGTTTTCTCAAAGGGTGACCCAGATTTCACTCCAAAAAAATTAATGAGATAACAAAAAAAATCGAATTTTTACATCTATTAGTTACCATGGCAATCCAATTACTCTGAATTAACGTAAGAAAATAAATTGCCAAAATGATTGATAATGAAAATTCAATTACCGCATCTAAGAGCTTTAGAAAAACAATCCGAAGAGCACAAAACCTATTCGAAATTTAAATGAAGATAATTGGGTCAACGATGTTTAGTTTTAGAAGTGTATTTAATATTCAAATTAAAATCATTTATTTACGTAGACATTTTAATAAACTAAAAGAAAATTAAATAGTGAGTAAATACTTTTAGCAGCTAACTCCTTACAATTAAAGTGAATTAATTGTTTATTTGTGCGTCTCAAGAAAAATATTAGTCTTCGGAAAGTGTTCAAGGGCACTATTTTGATGGGGTATCCGAAGAAATACACCGAACAGAAATTCCAGTGAACGTTTCATAAGTGCAATGGATATGTACAGAAATTAAAATCCCTATAAAAATCGCAAATTGTACTATTTGATTTTTATTTAATAACAATAAAATAAGATGGCAACAGAAAACTTAAAATTCATGAACAAAATTCTTATGGGAACCTGGACATCATACAAATTCGAAAAATCGATTTTTCGATTTTAGAATTAAAAAACAGTGCATCTTTTTCTGAATCTAAGAATGTATAACACTTATATGCTCGTTGAAAAATAGCCTTATAAAATATAAAAAAGTAATTGACAAAAATGTAAACAAACTCTTACAAATGTTTAGTTTCTTCACTTTTTCGCCAAAACATAATTTTTTGCTTTAAGGTACACATTTAAAAAAAACTATTGCACTACAGGCTTTCAAAATTTTTATGCTTCTATGCAGAATACCTGTGCATATAGTGAATTTTTTTTAGTCTGAATAGTACATAGTTTCTCAAAAAATAGTTTTATGTGTGAAAAAAGGAAAAAAAAAAAAAAAATAACAAATTTCAAAACTACAAAATTTTATAATTTTTTTTTAATGACACTATCTTAATATTTTACTGAAAAAATAGTACACTACATTTTGTGTGTTGTTTCTTATATGTGCAATAAATAGTTTTCATATTTAAGAAATACTTTAAAAAAAAATAGCACATTAACATAAGCATGCATTGTGAGATCTCAAAATATATGTCTAACTTAAATTAAACAGGAAAAAAAATTTTAATGAAAAAATTATTTTTTGTATTTCTACAGAATGATTAAAATATATCTTTATTAAAATGCCAAAAAATAATCAAAGCTTTATTGAAATTTTTTAGCGATATATGTCCCATAAACACAAAGATTCTTATTTTTGGCATTTTACTCTTTCTAGAAAAAAAGTCCTGGTATTTTTTCTTAATTCTTAGGTAAATGGTTGTATTATTTAGGATAAGGAATTTTTTTTTCTATTGATGTAATTTTTTTCTCGATTCAATGTTGTAATAGCTAATATAAAGAAATAATGTCATAATATGACAAACACTAATATTTTATTTTCAGTTTAACCCTTTAACCGGTTTGCTCGTATATCGTACAGGCTACTGAAATTAGGCAGCATCCGATTGACCGTACGCTGTACTGCTACGGATATTTTCTTTCTGTCTTTGATTTGCCGACATTTTTAACTCTAATAGTGATATTATTTAGTGCTACTGTTTTGTAAAGATGATGTTGTTTGTGTCTATGGTACTGAAATGCTTTTCATCAGGCATTTTCTTAGTAGTGATGACTGAATTTTTTCTTTGATGAAGGCAGGATATAGATCAGCGATACTCAACCTGGGGCCCACCGAGCCTTTTCAAGTGGCCCAGCCATGGGGCCCATTGCTCTGAAAAATTTACTTATTTAAGAACATTGTATTAAATATTTGGTGAGTAATTTTTTGTCAAGAAATCAAATATATCAATTTTGCTTTTTACTGTCGGTGTCGCACGGGTACGAATTGATATTCTTTTTCTATTAGGAACGGTTACGGTTAGTGATAACAAATAACAGTGGATTAGCGTCAATTATATGAGTGGAAACAGTACTATTTAACTATCTTTCGTATCTTGCAAGAAGAAAATATTCGAAGAAAATATATCTTTTCAAGACGATTGGGAGATTGACTATTTTGTAGTGAAAAACACAAACATTGATCAGTAATTGTTTGATTTGTAACGAAAGTGCTGTTTTTAAAAAATACTAATAAAAACAGGAATAATTCAATGACACTTCGAAGATCTCTTCCAAGAGGTGCTAAATAGGCTTTCTTGAGTAATCTTTGCAACAGCAACAGAGTGTTTTGTCAGTGGTAATATCACAGCGGTAACAAAGACATATCCTATGAAGTTTGTTATATTATTGGTGATCATATGAAACCGTTTACTAAAGCAGAAATTGTGAAGGAGTGTTTCTTAAATGCTTCTAATTTAGTGTTAGTGATAAAAATAAAAAATAATAATTAAAAAAAAGCAAAACAGGAGTTATAATGTTTGGATCAATTTTCCACATTTTAAATTTCCAATGTTATCTTGGTCTTAAAGCATTTCTCTCCCCTCCCCCATTTATCCACATGTTGCGTCCCGCGTGAAATAACTAACAAATGTATGCGGCCCGCGTGAATTAGTTGACATACGTAAGAGGCCCAGCAGAAAAAAAAGGTTGAGTACCCCTGATATAGATCCTTAAAATTCGCGTACTACTGTATGCAATTCTTTTGCGTTTTTACCGGCAATTTTTGCAATTACGGATAACAAAAACAGCAAACTTGTTTTGTGAATGGATGAATTAAAGTTGGATTCAGATTCAGTTCTGTCTGCTGGTTTTTTGGATTATTCTTCAGAGTAACACACACACAAAAATCCCTGAACCTTTTGAAAAAATACGAACATAAAAAATTTTCTACGATATTCATGGAAAATTCTTCGTGGCATGCACAGTGTACGCATACAATATGGAAACATTAAAAAGGCTTTGTGTTCAACTATTATAACATAAAAAAAATGGTTTTAAAACTTTAAAATTGAAAATTAAAATATAATTCTTCCCTTTTCTCATTTTATTAAGTATGGTGTTTAGTTATACACAGCAAAAAATGTGCCTTTTTTAAAAACATTTGTGTCAAAAAATTGACTGGTTAAGGAGTTAGATCAATGCTTCTCAAACTTTCAAAATTTGCGACCCAATTTTTTTCTTAATTTTCCTCACCATCCCCCATACAATAACAAGGCATTGAATGCAATAATAATGTACTTTGACGCTAAAGCTACAATTCGACTGTAATTATAAACCGTAACAATTATCAAAATAAGGACTAAATTTTGTATATGACAAGCCCATGAGAGTCGCTAGTAATTATTAAACTTGTTTTTAATTTAGTATTGATAAATTAACTATCAAATACATTGTGAAGTACTTATATATTTATAGCTATATCAGTGCAAACGTATACTTAATGTTTTTATTATGTCAAAATGTCTTATTTTTGTTTCTTTTCAATAAATTCATAAGCAAATTTTCAATAAATTTCATTTCAGTAAATATTTTATTTTCGACTTTTTGATATGCTTGTGCCCCCCTCCCCCCATAGGGTTATCATACTCATTAGGAGGTGCGCCCAATAGTTTAAGAAAAGCTGAGTTAGATGTTGCAAAAAATTCTTACAAAGTTATTATGTCTCTTTGAATGGACAGATGTAACATTGTATTTTATTAAATTTCTTCATATTTCTTCCTTACTCATGCATTTGGCAATTATATCAAATAAATATATAAAGTTATTAATGTCTTAAGCTCATATATATAATATAACAAAGTCAGGAATGAACATGGTTAAATTTAACGACATTTCCAAAGTATAAATCTATCAGACAGTACTGTAAATGAAAAAAAGTAATATACTGCAATAAAGTAAATTTGTCCAAAGAGGAAAATTCGAAGTTCGAACAATGCAACGTTTGCTTTTAATCTTCTGCCATTCAAATCAATGTTATGAGCATAGATTTTTAAGTGACGAGATTTTTCAAATTATAACTCCTTGACTCGTTCAAAAAATGTAGAATATGTGCATGTTTTCAATAACATTATGGAAACCATTAAAATTCTTTCCAATTACAACCCTTTATATGCGTGTATGCCTGCCTGCGTGCATATGATATATATATATATATATATATATATAAAATTTTAACAAATTTAAAACTCTCATCGATTTCATCTTAAAAGAAAATTAAATTCATTTTAATGATTCATTATATAAACAAAATAAAGGCTTGCCACAAAGAGGCCCAGAAAACAATAGTTTGGCTAATTCATATGTACACTTTTATGAATGTAATTATAGTATTAATAATGACTATTACACTTTCAGAGATATATTGATGATTTAATTATTTTTGGTAAAAATGATAATTTCAATCCCAATATTAATTTTTATCCGGATTACTTAAATTTAGTTAAAATTAATAATAATCCAATTAAAACTAATTACTTATATGTAACATTTTATATTAAGGATTTGAAATTACATAGTAATATTTATGATAAAAGAGATGCCTTTAATTTTAACATTCTTAAAGTGCCTTACTGGAATTCAAATTTATCCATATCTATATATAGAAATATTATTTTTAACTATATTTATCGTAATAATGTATGAGTTAGCGATAAAGATAATATTTATTTAAATCTTAATAACTTTATTAAACAATGTATTGAACATGGATATCCTGGTAACTCTCTTTACAATTATATTTCTAATAGTTCTCAGTGATATACAATTTGTATTACTAACTATTATTGACATTATGTTTTAATACACGTATTTTTAACTAATTATACAATTATTCAATAGATGGTGCCACATGATTAATAAATTAATAATATTATTTAAATTTCTTAATTTCATTTATTTTCCTCAAATATTTATATCAATATATATTTATGACTTTTTAAACATACATATATATAGAGAGACTTTATATTATTCTATCATATTTTTAACTTTATGCGGTATTGTTTTCCTCTGTTGTATTTGGCGGGAAACATAACTAGTTGATACACTCACGAAATAAGTCTTATTATCTGCCTTTTGCATCGAATTAAATCTGTTCTGTGATTACTAGTAGGCTATAATTTTACCATTATATTTTATTAGTATAGTGATTTTATTTGTAATATTTAAATTTTTTTTATTATTATTCTTTCCTTTCCCTTTGGCTCGTGGTGAATTACTGGTGAAGGTTGGCTAGCCCTAAAACTTGTTTAAACTTGCAATCTTGGTTCCTAAGGCCAGGAGTTTGTTATTGTACTATTGTGCCTATTATTTCCTATCTTGAATAGTTATACTTAGGTTCTATAGCTATCTGTGAATATATATTATGAATTATATATATATATATATATATATATATATATATATATATATATACGAGGGTTGATCAGAAAAAAGGTTACAAGTCGAATAAAGAAATATTTATTAATAATAGGCAGAAAATACAAAAGGGAATTAAGAGGCATACGTGCCTATCACATTTCAACATAATCATCTAGTCGGGTTAGAACATAGAACCAACTCGTTTAACCCGTCTTGGGAGAAATCAGGTCCCGGTCTATTTTGCCAGGTCTCGGCAAATGTTTTCACAGCACTGTCTCAGAATATCGCAGCACATCAGAAACGATATGCTGCACACTACCATAACTCAGTCCCAGCTCTGACAAGATTTCACCCGTTGATTATTTTGAATCATTTCTTCAATTCGTGCCTTGTAGAATTTAGCCGTCCGTTCCCTGGCATATTGCATTTTTGGACATTCTGTCTGCCTAATTGAAAAGAGTGACACCATTTCACTACATGTTGTCTGCTCATTTCTTCTTCACCATAAACCATCAGATGCTGACATATTATTTGCCCATAAAAATTTAATCAAAGGCTCGCACTTCCAAACGAGACCGATTTCCTAAGCGTCTTGTCATTTCAATCGTCCTGAACCGTTTGGGAACTTATACCACCTACCCACAAACCAGCTGTATGACAAGTAGTGCCATTTTCCCCCACTCTGGGGAAGCAAAATTTTTCCACAATAGGTAGTTTTCATATGCTGCGGCTTTTAACCTTTTTTTTTTCTCATCATCTCTCGTATATAGATATATATATTGATATATGCGCACAAATTTTAACTGCTGTAAAAATAAAGTCTTTCTTCTTTTTATTTTATTTCCAACTTGATGTCATGCTTAAAATCGTTTATTTCCTTAAAACATTCAAAAATATCTCTTGAGTTAGTAAAAGTTTTTCTTGTATATACTCATGCATGAAATATTTACTTTGTTCTTTATTTTGATTCTTAAATTCAATTTGTTCTCTTAAAAAAATGAGTAATATCTGATCTAATACGTACTTCAAAATAGTTTCTAACAGATATTGTTTTTAATGTATAAATAATACCTCTCTTTATTTGCTAAACATTCTTTTAACAAGATTAAGCAATATATTTTGTTTTACAACTGCATAAGCAATATTAACTTAAAGGGTTGAATCCTATTTTAGTTTATAATTTTATTTATTGCTAGCATGGAGAAGCGTTATCGTCGTATTGGATAGAAGTTCAAAGCAGAAAAATGAACCGTTGATTCAATTTAGCTCAATTTTTTTCCCTATGTAGCCAAAGGTATGGAATAAATTAGGTTTTTACTCTTAGAGTTTAATTTTGAAATATGTATTTTCCTAAGAAAAAAACTTTTATATTCTTCTTTTAAAAAGTATTTAATTCTTAAAGAATCTATTTTTAATTTATTTTTAAATTATTTTAAAATTTATCTCCTTTATAATTGTCTCTCTTAATTTAAAAATACATCTATTATTGATTAATTACATAATAAATCAATAATGATCAATAATAAAAATACATTTATTATTGATTGTAGTTTTTACTGTGTAGTTAGGAATTCAGAGTATTATTAGATTACATGGACATTATGAGTGGTCTGTTTTTTCTTAAAATGTTTAAACTTAATTTATACTTTGCTGTAGCCGTATTTAAAATGTTATTTTCGAGCAAGTTATCTATCGCATAATTTTTTTTTGTGTGTGCTATTAAGAGAAAATAGATAATGATATCACAAGTTGCAACAAAATCCTTTTCGCCTTTTACTTTAATGCAACTATAATTTTTTTTAAATCTAAATAATCAAATAAGTCTTAAAAAGAGAAGTATTGAAATTTCGCAAAGAAAACCTAATTTAATATTACTGGTTGCGAATATTGGATATACTTTTTTATCTCCAAGTAAATAAAAATAATGAAATGAAGATAAAATATATTTTGTGTGTTTTTCTAGAATATGATACTGAATTTTATCCAGAATATTTTACATTTACTGTTAGAACGAAAAAAAACAGAATAATGAATAATACCGAATTGATTTCCTTTCTAAGATTCATTTAAATTATCCGAACACGTTGAAATGTCCAAATTCGATCAGAACATATATTTTATGTTTTGTAAATTTATTAAATAGGGCTATATTTTGGATTTACAAAACATACTCTGTTTTGTTTCTAAGTTACCTAAAGGCCCATTTGCAATCAATTTTATAAAATTAGAAAATTGGAAGTTTGTCTTTAATCTACCACACAGAAGTAGACATTTAAATTGTTCAAAATCTGTCATTGTGCAAATTTGATAACTTATTTTTATGAAACTTTTGAGTTTGATATTTATATCATTTTCTAGAGAATGCACTACAATATTTTTTATTGTTTGAAGATTTTTTTGAGTTGTGGCCTATTACTTAAATAATGGTCTCATAAAGAATGTCACCTTTCTTATAATATTTACTCGATGAGATCTAAAATTTTAAAAATTTAATAAAACAATAACATTTTAGTACATTTTCTAGATAAATGCATCTAATTTGTTTCAATATTACTTTTACTAATATAAGATTATTACTTTTTCTCTAATTGCTTACAATTTTTTTTCAAAAATATTGCTAAATATTCACTTATAGTAGTGATTTTTGTAAAATTTAGATAATTTTTTTAAAAATATTGTTGGTTAAATATTAGTATTTAAAGGTATTGATTCCTAAAAGCATTTCATCGGCCTAATTATAAAAATGTGTAACCCCACAAAGGAACGAAATATGATATAGGAGTGCTACGCGCCAAGCGCTGTTTGGTGGGATTCCTTAAGGGTCCCGTTGACACGCCACCATAAAATCTCGAACGTAATGTTAATCCTATGGAGCCAAGCAGCGACTGCTGTTGATATAAGTGGAATCCAAGATGGTGGCCTAGTGGTAACAAAGCGTCAGGAAAATAATTAATAATTGTAAACAACTGTTTTGAAATATATTTCAAATGATGAATACAGGAATAGATTAAAAATTAATAATATCAATATAATATAATAAAAATTATATATAATAATAATATTATATAGTTTATTATTATCATCATATAATATAATTTAATAGTAATTATGATGTATGATATTATTCGTATAACACTTTTATATAATAATAAATACTATATGTAATAATATTCATATAATATAATTATTAAATATTTTAATGTTCATATAATATAATTATTATATATAATAATGTTTATATAACATAATTATTATATATAATAATGTTCAGATAATATAGTAACAATAATA
>BMAV01026917.1:303583-366149 GCA_019973955.1 Trichonephila inaurata madagascariensis
TTTTAATAATATAGGTAAATAAATGGTTCCCTAAAACTTTGCTTAACTCAACAATCATAATTCTAAACCTAAAACTCTGAAAATGTATTAATAGGGTTATTTTACTTTTCTAACCATTGTGACGAATCAGAAATAGTTCACAATCAAAAATGATCAATCTCTGAGCTAATATAGTTTATTTCATGTATATAGCCCCTCCTTTAACTACTAAATCATACTCAGTTCTATGTCTTAAACATATGTAAATAAGCATTAATGCAAACCAGATTTCAAGCAGAGTCACTCTCATGTAGCTTCTGTTCCTCCACCTGGTAAAAACCGTACAAGTACTCAATCTGGTTTCAAGTGTCACCTTTCGTTACATTTTGAATGATATCGTCTTGCTATATCTTTAAATATCATTTAGCATTAATTTAGAAATATATAATTAAAACAATTTTGTATATCATTAATATATATATATATATATATATATATATATATATATATATATATATATATATATATAGGTGTGTGTGTTATATTTCTATATCGGCGCATTTAACATGAAATATGTTCAAAAGATTGGAAGAAGCAAATACCCTTATATATATCTAAATCAGAATTCGTTAATACTTTCAATAGAATCGCCAAAATCAGAAATAGTACAGATTAAGCAAAAAAAAAATAAATAAATAACTATTGTCATCATATAAAACTTATCATTTAGGTTATTACATTCATTGTACATCTCTGTCAATTGTGCTACAGAAGAGAAAAAAAAATGAAGATTCCTTCGAATAGAATCAAAACAAAACTGTGACAGAACTCTGAAAATGGCTGTCTAGATACGGTAATATTAAAAAAAAACTCAACATTGACGTTATGTTCCTTCTATTTCTACAAGATAAAAAAAAGGAAAAAAAAAAACTTTCTATCGTCTCTAATTCATATCGATTGGACATTACTGGTTTTTTCCTCCGCTGATTAATGATTCCTGATTCCCACTGTCGCTGCCTTGGCGTCATTAACTTTATGAGAATTGACTTCTCGAGCAATTACATTTACTACTGCTATGAGTAATCCTTTACTCTATTAGGATTCCGTTCGAGGTTAGATGTCAATCTTTGGTTTTATTTAATTTCACTCGGGGGAATGCCGGGAAGACACTGATTTGAGGGTGCATCTGATTCGGTTTTATCCGATTCACGCGTTAATTTTCTAAGAATGTCTTTGTTATTCTTTAAGGTGACTGCCTACGTACGGAGTCATGATTTTACAAAAGTGTATAAATGAATAATTGTTTTGATATGAATTAAAAATTGTATGGGGAATCTTGGATTGCTTTTGACCTTAAACAAGTAAT
Source organism: Trichonephila inaurata madagascariensis (assembly GCA_019973955.1). Taxonomy (NCBI): domain Eukaryota; kingdom Metazoa; phylum Arthropoda; class Arachnida; order Araneae; family Nephilidae; genus Trichonephila; species Trichonephila inaurata. The sequence goes on from BMAV01026917.1 coordinate 304,929, forward strand.
ATAAAAAAAAAAATTTAAAAGTCAATTCCTACTTGGATCGACAAAGAAACATTTTATTTCAGTTACTTTTTTATTAAATAATTGCAATTAAAACAAATATGTATATACATAGGACAGAATCACACTATTAAGTGGCAAAATAAAACCCAATGTTAGATTTTCCTTCCTATATGGGGCATTGGACTACTATTTTTTTTTGTTACTATTTATTCATTAATTAAGTTCAACTAATGAATTAATATTTGAAAAATTGTATGAAGACCAAGTTCCATTCTGTCATTACCCGTAGCATAGACAATTGCGCCGAAGCATAATTTCTAAGGTAAAAATTAAAAACATGTCGGTCTTTGGAGGGATGGGGGGCTTCGAGTGCTTCATCGTTTAGTTACTCATCAAGCTTAAATTACTCAAACGGAATTGAGTTTTACTTTACTTTTATTTTTATAACTGCGACATTGGAGATCCCGTTGGTGTGGTGTGGTAGTTAGGAGAGGGGGTGCCAGCTCAGGTGTCGTCCACGTCACTTGACCATGGTTCAAAATTACGTGGTCCGTCACCCAAAGCCCTGGTGTAGCTGAACAGTGCGACGTTAATATTCAATCGATCAATCAAGCGACATTGGAGAAGAGGAATGAAAAACGATTTTCATTAGGGAGAATTTTTTGAGGCTGGTATAAATTTTTTTCAAGAGACTATAGAAAATTTTTTACCAATGGAGCCAAAAGCCAAGACATTGCTAGTGATAGCAGTAATATTGCAACGGAATAGTAGCAGTATTATTGCAAACTTACGCGTTTTCTATCAGAAAATGACAGCACTTTGCGCTTTTTTTTAATGTCAAACATATTAGTCACACGACAACTCTATTAGTCGACCTAGTCACACGACACACATTGAGCCTGCAATCCATTCGCGCCCAAAAGCGTGCTAAATTGTTTGAATCAAGTTCATCGTTAGCGTCTGTGGTACGCCGTTTTCACTCCCCTAAGGCATTATCGCACATATGCGTATTTGGAACAATTTCCCTTGAAAGCAAACATTCTGAGAAATTTCTACCTAGTTGCCATAGCAACGGCTCCGAACAACTTTTTCCCAGTGAGCTAAAGAATTGTTCCAAATAAAAATTGCTTGAAATTTCAACCGATGGGGTTCTTCGGCTCTCTACGTGATGAACAAGATGGCAGCCTCGGCTTTATCAAACGCATCAGAAATAACGTATTATATAATGGCGTAGATATTTTAAGCAGAATGGTTCTCCATTTCTGTTTAAGACAGTCAACAAAAGCCCGAGTGGAATAAAAGAAGTAATATTGGATGTTCATTTTCCGAAGCAGAAATATCGGCCAGTAATTTTTCAAAATGAAGATAGCACGCAGGTGACGTTCAAGCGTATCGTTCTGCTTACGCCAACCCTTCACCCTCACAGATATTTGAAAAATTTTCCAAAACAGATTATAATCCCTGTGTGTTAGATCAACATGAAGGGGGCGGACGAAAACGTTGCTCTACTCGTACCCCACCGGAAGAAATCGCGAGGGCTTAAGTCAGGACTTCTGGGGTGGACATTAGGTGATGATTTTCCCTGGATTCGTTGCTTGGAAGAGCAAACTCTATCAGTGACTTCTTGAGATACAGTCAGTGGTCCAAAACTGGGTGATAGTTTGATATCAAGGCGGCATGCCACTATCAAGGAATCAAGCCAAGCAGCGCTTGTTGTCGCTGGAATGGAATCCAAGATGGCGACCTAGCGGTATCAAATCGTCAGGAAAATTATTTTAAAAAAATTGTTTTGAAATACATTGAAATATATTTCAAAAGAAGAATATAGGAAGAGATTGAGATTAACCAAGATCAATCAATAAATAATGAATAACAATATAATATAATAAAAAGTTAATATACTAATAATATTATGTAGTACATAATAATCTCTTATAATATAATTTAATAGTAATTATATATAATATTCAAACAGTATGATTTAATAATAATTTTTAAAAATAATAATAATATAATATAATTTAATAGTAATTATAAAAAAGAATAAAATCATCGTATTGTAATATAAAAGTTATTCATAAGAATACTCATGTAACGTAATAATTATAAATAAATAACTTAATAATAACTATAAATGAATAACAAAATAATAATTATAAATAAAGAACATATAATAACTATAAATAAATAACAAAATATGTGTAATAATATTTATAAATAAATATAATGAAAAAACAATTATTATAAATAACGAATATTATATGATTACATATAATAATAATTATATTTTTATATTATATTATTATGAAATAATTACATAATATATATTAACATTTTAATAATGAATATGAATTAAAAAGTACTGGAAACTTGCAGTATTCCAAAAATTCCAAAAATATCAAGGTAACCATATTGTAACGTTATCGCCCATCTTGACGAACATAAACAACAAATTGGTGCATGCCCCGTGATATCAAAATAGTTCCCAAAACTGTTGCAGAAATAACCCATAGTCTTAAATTATTTATGCCATTAATAGGTATATTTTCTAGTTGGAGGTTCTTTGCGTGATTTAAAATGGCGTTTTACATAAACTGTGGGTTATGTTTTGGTAAATTCAGGAACACAAAAAGTCTTCTCCATTATAAACGTTTCCATTTCGATTGACTAGTCCCATGATACGCACATTATTGACTACATCACTTCCGTCAGGGGTAAACCACAATCTTTAAGTGCACACTGAGGTCATGTGTGCCTTTAACTATTACTCTTTTACTGCATCTGGAAAGTGTATACTTCTTTATGAATCACCCTTTATTTATGAAATATCGACATTCGTATTAATAATAGAGATGTGTAAGAAGTACAAATTAATCAAGTAATTTCTACTTTTATATTGTTGTGAAATATTTCACTATTATATGGTAAAACTACTATGTGTAGAGCTTGCATTGCAAAATTGAAACACCGCTGTATGTGTGTATCTTTATATTTACTAAGATTTTCAAGCGACAAGACAAAATTAAGCCTATGTTTAAAGTAAATAGAATAACAACAGAATAAAGTCGAAGATATGCAAGTTGTATTAGTAATTTCATTTACTACATATTATCTTATGTCTAAATCGGTGTATTCAAAGTAAAATCTGCCTAAATCTTAAATGGAAATCTCAGTTTAAATTAGATAATTTAATTAATCTACAGAAAAAAAGGTAAGGCAAGCAAACTACTGCTAAATCATTAGAGAACTTAGATTCAATCCGCGTCTAAATTATATAGTAATTCAAATTAAATCCTTGAGAAGCTGAAATTGTATTCTCTCTCTCTCTCTCTGTTGAAATTGCTCTTTAAGAAGTAATGATATTCTCAGCTTAAATCTTTCCTCTTAAATGCATCAAATTAGGAAATGCAGCTTATTTTATCTTTTCGTACATTTGTTTAAAACTTACTGCTTGAATTGTTAGATATATTTGTCTGTGAAGAAAATATGCGGCTTTATGTTAATGCGATTTTTGGAAGGGGTGGGGATCTTTGTTATAAATTATGTTGCATTATTTATCAAATTATTTAAGGTATCCGACTACGTTCGGAACCGTGATTTTAAAAAGGCGCATAAATGGATAATTTTCATGATATTTAGTGTCACTTAGATTAGAATACATGTATAAAATTGTTTTAAGGACATTTTGACAAAAAGAGTTATTTAAATACAATATTTTGGCAAAAAGTTAACTTACAATCACACATTTTCAAAACTTTCTCCTTTTATGGAAACTGCTTCTATAAGAAAAATATTTTACCTGTGTATAGCTCAGATGAAAGTTCAGAATCTGAACTAAAAGTTTTGAAATTTATAACTTAGAAGTGAATTTATCCATATTTTAATACAACAGATGGGAGTAATTTTAAGAAAAAAACGCCGATAATTATTTTATTTGGTAGTAACTCTGAAAATAATGTGAATTTTTCAAAAGTCCTAGTTCAGAATTTGATGAAGTTTTTACTTTATATTAGCAAAATATTTTTATTATAGAAGCATTTTTCATAAAAGTAAAACGTTTTGAAAATTTGTCATTCTAAGTTCATTTTTTGCCAAAATATTGCATTTAAATAATTTTTTATAATAATATTTTTAAAACAATTTTATTCGTGTATTCTAATTTAAGTAACACTAAATATCATGAAAGTTATCCATTTATGCGATTTTTTAAAATCACGGTTCCGAACGTAGTCGGATACCTTAAAACAGCGCATACACATCATCCAAAGTTGTTTTCCTCCCTTGTACGTGGATCTTCAACACAACTTTCGCTATTTTTTCCATTCCACCTATTTTATTATTGTGTGTGTGTGTGTGGGAGAAATCTAAGAACTGGTACATATTCCTTTAATGTAGTTATTCCAAACTGAAGTATACTGTGCTAGAGTTGCAACTGTGAAATTCGATATACACAATTAAAAGCAATTCCTGACAATTTAGAGAAAAGCATATCTGTATACATGATTCATCTATCTTAAAATAATTAAAAGGCAGCTTCATCCTTTGATAATTGCCCAATTGTGCAAGTCCTTACACTAATAAGTGTATTCGCAAAACCTCTACGAAAAAATTGAAAACGGAAGGTTAAAATCAGGAATCAATATACTTAACGCCATATCGCATTCTTTAGAGCACTCGCGTTTACTTTAAATTGGAATTATGCTAATGGAAGAGTACTGATTTTAAAAATATTCTTAAATTTTTATGAACAAGTTTATAACTAGCAATATATATATATATCGTGTTTAAATCTACAACTAAGAAATAATCATTTCCGAAAATTTTTTAAAAGCTCAGGAGGTTATTCTTTACATGACTCATGTTTATATTTTACATCGTTTGCTTACTTCCGGAAGTTCATGTATCCCGATTTAAGATCAATGTCACAGTCGATAGATTCTTTTCAATTCTACCACAAGAAATCCATTTATTTACATCATATTATAACGTCATCTGAGCTACTGGCGATAGGCCTCGTAATTTTGTGCCATTTTGTGTACATTCCACACCCCCAATATTCCTGTATATAATTCTGGTAAAGTAGATTTATTAAAACAAAATCATCAATACAATTTTACATGATATATACAGAGCTAAAAGTATCGAAAAGTAAGGGCTTATTATTACAGAACAACCCATCAGAATGTAACAAACTGTTCATCCGTGGTGTGGAAAACTCTCCGAGATTTTATACGTCTAGTCCGATCGGCCGCACGTGCGTGCATTATTCGGCATTCGCAGACTATAAACTTCTTATACCGACTTCATTAGTAAAGATGTGGACACAATTTCCTTATGTGGTGGGTTGTGGAAGTTAGAGGAATGGAATATACTAGCTCAAGAATCTTCTGCATCAGTTGAGATTCAAACTTGTAAGATCCATCACGAATAGCCTTCTTCTAACATTTTGTTGTGAAGTTGAATCAATGAAAATACATTGAATTTCTATCTTAAATTTTTCTACAGTTTTAATCAAATAATTTTTGTTATATTTCTTATGGGTACGTTGAATTTGTTCTTTATAATTAAAGCATTGCCTTAAATTGCAAATAATACAGGGCGCCCGGGCTTAAAGTATCCAAAGGTTATGGCTAATTATTACGGAACTCTCCCTCAAAATGTAATAAACTGTTCATCCAATGGATTGGAAACCCCTCCGAGATTTTTTGAGTCGAGTCCGATCGGTCGCACGTGCGCGCATTATTCAGCAATCGCAGACCGATACACTTGTTACACTGACTACATTAGTAAAAATGTGTGGACGCTACAGTAAAAGGGGCAGTACGTACTTTGGTTAACGGATTTTAAATCAGTCACGCGTGCATGGGGACGAATTCGAACAGAATGGAATGTCGTTATTGGTTTGCCTAATAAACATCAAGACTCCTACAAAATGAATCACGCACACGATCAACAGTGTCTTCTATAACGAAAACTTAAGAATACTTGCCAGTTTGAGATACCAAAGTTCCCGTCTTCTTTAAAGTTCTGTCCCATTGGTGGATAGATTTTGATGCCAGGGTCGACATTCAATTCTGTTCGAACACGCCGTTGTACACACGTAGCTGATTAAAATTCCGTATCCAAAGTACGCACTGCACCTTTTTGCTGTGGCGCCCACTTCTGTACTAATGAAGTCAGTGTAACAAGATTTTAGTCAGAGATTGCTGAATTATGCACGCACGTGCGGGCGATCGGACTAGACCCAAAAACTTTCGGAGTGTTTTCCCATCCACGGATGAACAGTGTGCTACATTCTGATAGATAGTTCCGTAATAATATGCCATAACTTTTGGATTCCTTAAGTTCGGACTCCCTGTATATTTACGCCGGTTGTTTATTACATCGTCAACTAATTTCGTCAAATCAGAAGACGTTGCCAAATGTCACGATTTACAGCTAATACTAAACCATTCTTGCTCCAGTTCGAATACAGTAATAATAGCGATGACAGCATTTTGGAAGATTTTTTGAATTAGTGATGTCTTTTCATTTGACGATTTCAATGGTATATAATACGTAAAAACGGTATAAATCTTTTCTGAAATATATTAAACATATTTCAATTCATTTATGAAATCCATTGCCAATGATCCTTTATATAAGAAGAATCAAGTGGGCCATATTGTTTGAGTAGAATTATCTTGTAAAAGATATTTAAGCGTAAAATTACTTTATAGGCGCTTACACAAACTTCATTGTATGAGAATTGACGTATTTCCTTCTACATCCTATTGCATGTATCTCATGAATATATTATAGACTCCGTAAATATCGTGACGCAAATACTAAAGCTACGTGCTCACAGATTTAGCTTGGAAACTTTCTAGTCCTTTCCAAACTTCAAATTAATTAAAACTTTCCAATATAGTTAAACAAGAGGCTTCATTTATTAAGGATAATCTAATATTCCCGGTTTATTTATAGGCCGTCTCAAAGAATCACAGTCGCTTCTTCGAAACGAACAATGTTGTGAACTCTCTGCTAATGCTATGAGACGTCTAGCTGTAGAATAGGGCTTAAACAAGCTGATTCGAGTAATTAGAGAACCCATTTTGGAAGCTAAGTCGGCATTAGTGTATGTTAAGCTGACATCTATCAAGGCAGGAGCTGAAGTACTTCCTTGGAAATGTGCTTCGCAGTCAGAAAAGCTCAGAATGGCTTTCTCAGTTGCAGTTTTCCTTTCATGGAGAGTTAAGTATAATGGATGCCGAAAGGAAAATGTCTTCGCAGATTATAATGAATGTGACGGAACAAAACAATGATGAAGACATTATTTTTCTTTTTAATTTTACAAATAAGAGAATGAGCGTATTTATTTATTAATGAATATAATTTAGCTTACTCTTACAACTTAGAACTTTTGTTAGTGAACAAATATACTCTCATTTTAAACCAGTGTACTCTGAAGGATTACATTGTTTTATAAGTTTATGATTCATTAATTATTGGAATATCTCCTATAGATTAGATTGGAAAGATTATATTGAATTTTAATCTGGTAGACATTAAAGAGTATATTAATAATGGATCAATACTTATAAAATCTAACAAATATAAATTTTCTGTGGGGATGTCATTTTGACTAATTTTGTTAGTCAAAAGTTGGTTATATGAGAAAAACTGTAAATTGACATACCTAATTTTTTAACATTCCAAAATTATAATTAAAACTAAGAAAAAGAAGAAAAAAATTATTTGTTAATTTAAGGTGAGACTGCATTCGGAATCGTGATTTTGAAAATGTGTATAAACCTATACTTTTTTTTATATAATATTTAGTGTCAGTTGAATTAGAAAATACATATAAAATTGTCTTAAGAATACCATTACAACAAAATAAATATTTTAAGGCAATTTTTTAGCAAAAAATGAAGAGAGTTATACATTTTCTAAACATTCTCCTTTTATGAGAAATACTTTCATAATAACAATTTTTTTGTCAATATGTAGCTAAGACTTGATCTAGACTTTTTAATTACATAATTTGATAGTGAATTGATTCATGTTTTATAACATAAGAGTCGAGAAACTGTAGCAAAAGCCCCCGTTATTATTTAAATTAATCTAAACTTTGAAAATAAGGGAAAATTCTCAAAATTCCTGTTTCAGGCTCTGTACAGGCCAAATACACTGAAGTGCTACTGAATTAGGGATACCAACCTAGTAACGAATTGGGCCTCCTCTGGCTTTGATAAAGGCTGCCACACGACAAGGCAAAGATTCAAAAAGTTTCTAGAAACGTTCCACGGGAATGACTTGACAAATATTGGCTAAAACTGTCCAAAATCCAGTAAGGTTCATTGGTGCTGTGTGATGGCGTTTCACGCCTTGTTCAAAAGCATCTCAAAGATGCTCAATAGGATTTAAGTCTGGGCTTCTAGGTAACCAATTTATAACAGAAAAGTCAGAGAAATTCTCATCCAACCGAGACTTTAGCGAGGTACAATTGTCTTGCTGGAAAACTCCATTACCGTGCGGATAACGGAACAGCATAAACGAATGGAGGTGATCACCCAGCAATTCTATGTACCGAATTGCATTGAGGAAGGTTGGTACACGCACCAAAGATCACAAACAGTACCACGAAAACACACCCCAGATCATGATTGAGTTACCATGCCCTTGAACAGTTCCACACTCGCATGCAGGATCAAGGCTTCATGACCCTGACGACATTTTCTCAGCCTCCCGTCGGCATTAAGTAGTTTGAATCGAGACTCATCACTCCGTGCAATTCGTTTCCAGTCCTCTACACTCCAGTCTGTGAGTTCTCTTGCCCAGGCAAAACGTGCAGCTCGATGGCAATCATTGAGCAATGGTGCTCTTATATATCGACGGCTCCTGAAACCCATATGGTGAAACGAGCTTTGCACAGTCTGTTTACTGACTGTACGACTGGCACCGTCATTCAACTGGATGGTAATTTGGGCTAATGTTTTCCTTCGTTGGCAACGTACAGTACGTCTGAGCCGTCTCTCACCACGCACTGTCAAGGCTAATTGTTCTTTTGCAGTTAGACGATCGCTAGTTTTTTGTCCACCATCTATGTATTCTTGGTATACTCTTGACACTGTCAACCTTGAAAATCCTAGCTGTCTGACGATTTCGGAAATTGAATTAGCCATGCATCACGCACCTACGATTTGTCCGCAATGGAAGACGTCTAAATCAGGCAGTTTACCCCCTACTGGAAATTCCAACAACTAATTCAGAACAACCACAGCGCGCGCTATATATGCAGTGACCACCGCTCTCACTTGCGCATACATGATGCACAGCTTTACACAATTTGCATACCCTTTGCTATCCCTAATTCAGTGGCACTTCAATGCATTATTATTATTAAAAAGCTTTTTTTATAAAAAAAAAAAAAAGAATGTTTTGAAAATATGTCATTCTTTATTTACTTTTTGCTAAATCATTCCATTTAATGATTTTTTTCTTCTAATAATACTTTTACAATAACTTTTTGTGTATATTCTAATTCAACTGAATCTAAGTATCAAAAACATTATTCATTTATATTTTTTTTTCAAAATAACGGTTCAGAAAAGAGTCAGCCACCTTAAAAAATTGGCTTTATGAGAAATACAATATATATATATATATATATATATATATATATATATACATACCTAATTTTTTCTAATATTCCAATTTTCTGATTAAATTTAAGGAAAAGAAAAAAGTATTAAATTAATATTATTCGAGGAAAACTGGCCGAATGGCAATATTAAATAACTAATCAATCATCAGATTCTAAAAAGAACAGACATGCGTAAAAAATTAATATCTAAATTTTTAATAAGAATTCAAACCCAAGGACTTATGAAATTTCGTTTTAAAAATGGCGGTATAAACTAATGCTCTAACTCATTTTGAAGTCACTTTAAAAATTCAACAAAAACTAGTTTTATTATTTTAATGTAGACGTTAAAATAAATATTAAAATATGATAGCGCAGGGAATATTTACAAGTCATTTATTTCTCCGAGACGTTTAATAAAATCAGCAATGCACAGAAGAAAACTGGAAGAGTATGCTAATACTTCACAGGTCATTTACTTGCAAAATATTTATTAAAAATAAAAAAATAAAATGAAGTTAGTTTGCACATAGATTTAAACTGTGACTTTGGCTTAACAAACTCTGGGGACTCGTAAATCATTGGGTAATATTCACAGAGGATATTATTTAAACTTATCGTATATATAACATCCTTACGTGTAAAAGAAGCGCACTTATATATTGCAATAAATTACTAGTATGGTGGACTGGAAAGTTGTTTGGAATGAGCTTTTATCTCTTTTTTCAATTCCTATTATTAGCTCACTCTCTCCCTATGTTTATTTATTTATTTATTTATATCTTGTTCAAATTTTCAATCGTTAATAAAATACTTTACATTCATCCATTCAAGTTCAAATAATTTTTCTAACTTGTAGTGGATGACACTTGATGCTTATACATTTTTTAAAATAATTTATTAATCATTAATTAAATTTAATTAATTACTGGTTTTCGACGGCAACTTAGATTCGTCTCCATTGTTGTAACAATGTAACTTTTAAAATAAGGACAAAAGTTGGAGTCGAAAAACAGTTTTTCAGCCAAACAAGCCAAACCGGGTGTGCATTGTTATAACAATGCAGACAAATCATGCTCTTTTCAATTCCTATTATTAGTTCACTACACCATATATATATATATAAATATATATAATTCAATCACAACACAAAAATCAATCAATAAATCGAAACCAAATGAATCCTATAACAATAAATCCCATTTCAAAATATCAATGGCGAATATAGAAGACAAAATTTCAACGTTTTCAAACAAAATTAAAAATTTATAAAATATCCAAGTGCAACCTCGGACTTAGGACCGATAAGTGGGGTTAAACTAGTTTGATGGCACCAACCTTCTCCCTATTGCAACTTGGTAAGTTAATCGGAAAATATCCAATTCTCAAAAATTTTAAAATTAAAAAGTTAAAACTTAAAAATTAAAGAGTTAAAATTAAACCATTAAACTTGAAAAATTAAACTATTCGCCATCGCATTCTGAAAGATATTATATTAAAATATTAAAATTCTAAAACAATTAATTGCATAATATAAGTGAACCCTCGAACACCAAAAAAAGATGACGCACTCATCTTTAAAATATATATATATATATCTTGTTAAAATTTTCAATCGTTAATAAAAATACTTTCTATTCATCCATTCACAGGAGGGATTGACTTAATTTTTTTTATATTACTTGTTTGTTTGTTTTTAAATTTAGCACTTAAAATTAGAAATAACCTGCGAAAGAAGTTTCATATGGATGGTTAGTTAATTGGTTACATATAATTATTTAGTCGTACTCAGAACCTACACTTCTCAACAAACTTAACGTGTATCAAACTCGCTTCTAGTGGCACTATGATTCTTAACTTATAACTCGAATGAAATAATGCCAGTTGCATTATTGAGACCATGATTACTCAAATCCTTGACAACAGATGAGATAGCCTTATCGTGAGTTTGAGTTTAAAAGCGTTTATACTTACACACAGAATAACGCTGTTACACGTTAAATGAAACTGAACATCAAAATATTCAAAGTTGTGTCAAATAAGAAATATTTAATGTGGAAAAAGCTATATAACTCGTACTATTTGACAATCTTTCTGCGATTCTTTACCAGACCCATGAACTGGAAGAGGTTCTTACATGTAAAGAATAAAAACTACGCATTTGCTTCAGATTTGAATATAAATCAAAATATGTAAATGTAAAATATGTTCTTTGAAATCATTTTTAATATATCTATTTACGTTGGAAATTGTTCTCTCTTCCAATTCCAACTCTTTGTTCAATCTCTTCCTACATACTTTCTATTCATCCATTCAAGTTCAAACAAATTTTTTAAACTTTTAGTGGATGACACTTGATGTTAATACAGTTTTTTCAAATATTAATTCATTAATTAAATTTTATTTTTTAATTTTAAATTTATTCTGTGTTATTTCTGTCGCAGTTACAACTAAGTACAACAGATGGCACCAGTACCTTTTTCTAATGAAGTAGGAATTAACGTTAACAAAAAAATTTATATTTCTCATTCATACTATTATCGTCTGCTTTGATTTTATGCGTTATATAACTAATTTTTCTTACTTTGTATTTTATTCACTATTATTTAATCGTTTGGTGTTATAAGCTTTGTTACAAAAGTTGTCATCCTTTTTGTGAAAAGTCTCGATGTGAAAATTCTTTAGTTGACTGTTAGAATTCGAATTGATATGTGTTTTTGACACGTAATAGAAAAAGCAGTTGCTTTTACTATTTGATTTCATTATATTTTCGATGGCAAAGATTTTTTTTTTCAATGTTCTACGTGTGTAGATGTGATCTTTTTTGTTATGTCTTAATTTTAATTACAAATTTATTCTGTTTCGAATCGATTATTTGCAACATATTTCGAACACTGAGTCACCGAAACAAAAACAACAAATTGGGCATTAATGTCACTCCAGAACTTTTCGTAGCACATAATTCGGAACGATACTCAAATAACAAGATAACATTGTACGTGAAAAAGTTTGCATTTTCCCCAAATCTAAGCGTCTTAACGGATTTAGGACTCCAAACCGTGATTCAAATCAAAAACCGTCAATCTTGAAGCTCACGACTGTAAAAAGTAAATTTATGTGATGTTGTAGGAATTAAGGTGATCAGGCAACAATTCAATTCCCAGCATCTGTTTTGGACCCACCAAGGTGCACCAAGGTAGCAGAAAAACTCATTTTTCAAATTTGAAGCGGCTTTTCCATTCGTTTGGTACAAACACCTTATCTTTCTACCTTGATTCGTTTTCGAATTATTCATTTTTAAAGTTCGTCCTGACTTTTGGATCACCTGGTATATATTTAGATGTATAACCTTTAACCAGCACAGGTAACATTATAAGGTAGTATATGATATTTATAAAATTTTGGTATTATATAAAATTACAAAAGTTAAGTTACAAAACGTCTTCGTAACAAAACTTTGAAAAATAGGAAAATTACAATTAAAATTACAAATCTTTGTGAAATTGCTGGAAATATTTTTAGGAACCAAAAGCTTTTCCACGTGCGTTACATTGTTCTTCTTGTTCCATTTCTTCATCTTCTTCACCACAAATGGAGAAATCCGTATGAGAGGCCCTGCCGTATTCGTCGGTTTCCGGCAAATATTCTTATTCAGTATCACTTTTGTTAAAATCCAAAGACGATGCCATATTGGCAATAAAATAAAAACAAAAAAAAATGCAGGGGGCTCGGGCTTATCTACACATTATAGCTTATTATTACGGAACCACCCATCAGAATGTAATAAACTGTTCATCTGTGGATTGGAAACCCCTCCGAGATTTTTCGAGTCGGCAATATTCGGCAATCGCAGACGATAAACTTGTTACATTTACTTCATTAGTAAAGATGTGGGTGCCACAGCAAAAGGTGTGAAGTATACTTTGTCTAAAGGAATTTAAATCAGTTATGCGTGTACAGAGACGTATTCGGATAAAATGGAATGTTCTTATTGGCTTGCCTAATATACTCATCAGGCTTCCTACAAAATGAATCACGCTCACGATCAACAGTGTCTTCTATCATAAAAACTTAAGGATACTTGCCAGTTTGAGATACAAAAAATTCCGTCTCCTTTAAAATTATTTCCCATTGGTGAATAGATTTTGATATCGGAGGATCGACATTCCATTCGGCTCGAACACGTCGCTATACACGCGTGACTGATTTAAATTCCGTTAACCACTGCACGTTTTACTGTGGCGCCCACATCTTTACTAATAAAGTCAGTGTAACAAGTTTATTGTCGGTGATTTTCGAATGTTGTGCACGCATGCGGCCAATCGGACCAGATCCAAAAATGGAGGGATATCCAATCCTCGGATGAACAGTTTATTACATGTTGAAGGGTTATTCCGTAATAATAAGCCATAATTAGGGGATATTTTAAGCCCGGATACCATGTAGTTATCCAAACTTGAGAAAGTGAAAACGAAACACGAACGAATGTGAGCCTTAGTCAGAGACAAAAGTAAAGATGAAATGTGCGTCATAACGTCAAGGTCGGTATCCCCAGAAATCTGAGATCTCTGGGGACACTATATAGAAAGCACAGTCTGGTGTTTAAAGGGTTAAAGTGCGGAATTAAAAGTTGTCCGCAGGGTTTCAAAAAAGGTGACTATAAATCTAAATGTACTACAAATCTGTATGCTTGTCGCTAAAACCAACTGCTACGCAATTCATAGCGTCACCAATCATTAGATTACACTAATAAGTAAGCATAATTTTATCATTTATTTCGCAAATTAATTTCCTTAATTGTAATTTGTTAAACCGTTTGATTCTTTTAATTTTAGACTTTCAACTGTTTGATGATTGATTCCATCAACTAATGTATTGATTGTTCGATTGTATTGATGTGATTCTTTAGATATCGAAAAATAAATAAATAATATTATTTCAACTTGATTAATTAAAATAATATTTTAAAGCGTTTGTTTCTTTGTATTGTAGCTTTTCAAATGGTTGATGATTGATTCTACCAAGTAATGTGTTGATTGTTCTATTATATCAACTTGATTTTTAAAATATTAATTAATAAATAAACAACATTTGATTTAAGCTTACAGAAACATTGCTATTGTTCCACCAAATAATTTCATTTTCACTTTAACGAGTGCCTAGTAAGTAATGTACAGATTAACGAATGTCTAGTAAGTAATGTACAGATTAACGAGTGTTTAGTAATTAATGTGCAGATTATCTATATAATTCACAGAATACCTAAGTAATTTGAACAATGAAACAATTTTCCACACCTTAAGGGATGTTGGAAAGCTAAAATCTGATTTTTTTGACACGTTGAGATTTTTACATTTTCAAATTGTATAGATTGTAACCTTTCTAAAAATACCTTACTTTAACCTTTGGGGTAATTAGAAGCTCTGAAAACCTATTTTTAAGTAATCATTGAAACTGGGCCACGCCCATTTGAATGGCGAAAAATGTAAACAAAGTACTTCGTTTTTTCTTAAAAGTTCAACGTCTGATATAAGCTAAAACATGCATCTTTTATTGTAAACTGAGTCTTTTAATTTTTTATTTCCTGGCCTATTATATATCTCAATGTATACATTAAAATCAATTTATCTCAAACTGTAAATTTTGATGTTCGATGTACCTTTTCTGACAAATTACTGTTCACAGGTATGAAAATGTTTTATGATATATTTATAATGACGTCTAATATATACTGAAATAAGCTTTTGTAAAAAACTCCAAAATTTATTTTTTTACAAACTTTTTATGTGAAAAATGGGTCAAATTTCGTAATGTTTGATAAATATTTCATAACTATTAAAAAATTCAAAATTAGCTAAAAGCTCATCTCAGTATAATGAGAAAGATGTACTTTAATTGCATGAAAAATTTCAAGCATGTACATATAGCAGATTTTGAGAAAAGGCACATCGAAAATAGTCAATTTAACATTGTCAGTATATAGAGAGAGAGAAGTTTCCAACTCCCATTAACGGACTTCCCTAGTTAAAGTGCAAATTACCTAGATAATCCGCAGATTAACTGATTTCTGAACTCTAATGGTAACATGTACAATGTGCCCGCTGAAGTCCGTTGTTATTCTAATAATTTTGAATGACAAAAGCTATAATAGTAAAAGTAGGATCTAGACATTGTAAAATTACCATGCGCTACACAAAAACTGCTTACGATGCCACCTGTCGGATAAATTTAGAGTTAGCATTCTTATCTCAAAAACAGCACGAGATACATGAAAAAAGTCAATTACAATGTTGATCGGCATCATCGACTTATTGCAAGAAAACACCGAGCTCACAAAAATGATACAAATGAGAGCACAAATCACACATGTGTTTGATCGCGTTGAACTGAACTTTCTTGAGATGAAGATCACCTTTGTCTGTCATGCTCAAAATGGTGTCCTTCAGCAACAATACACATCTGGACACAGGTTTGTCTTTCCCGCTGCACTTCCTTCAACATGGCACGTGACACGCTGGAACAAACATCCATAATACGGTTTCGAATTTCTTGCAGTATTGATGGAGGTATTACATACACTCTTGGGGGGGTTGATGTATCCCCACAGAATGAAGTCCATTGAGTTTAGGTCAGGTGAGTGTGCAGGCCATTCAATGCAACCACCATAACCGATGACATTGTTGTAATGTGTGTCAAATGTATTGTGTAACACATGATACCTTGTGAAGGGAGGCGCCGTCGTGTTGGAACCGTACATTTCGGAGGTCATTCAACTGCAAATCCTCTAGAAAATCAGATTACACGTTCTTCAGTAATGACAAGTAGCGGGATCTCGTAAAGGTGCCCTCGTAAAATACAGAACCAATCAGTCTGTTTTTTAAATATTCCGCACCAAACATTTATCAACCAACGAACTTCGATAGCACATCTAGGATTATTCAACGACCAAAAATAGATGTTCAGCTTATTATACATGCCTCATCCATCCATATGATCCTGGCAACAAACGTTGGCTAGACCTCCAAGCACTTCATAATAAAGTTGCACCAATCATAGCGTCTCTGATCATCCCATGTCGTTAGTGCCTCCAGAAATGTCGGATGAATTTTAAGTCTTCTACTTATAAAATTACTTTACGAAAGGTGTCTTCGTTTACTAAACAGATGATGCTGAAAAACTTTGTAACTAATTTTTTTCAAGTATCTCTTGCTATTTTTGAATTAAGAACGCGGTCTCCAAATTTATTCACCAGGTAGCGCTGTAATCTGTTTTTGTCTAGCGCATGGCAACCATAAAAATTGGGTATAAGCAATATACCTGCACCCCATTTTGGCGGTCATTAAATATTGGGATGACAACGGACTTTAGCTGATACATTGTATGTCCATTAAGATTTGGAAATCCTGATCAAGAGAAAATGGTTTCTATCTACTTCCATAAAAATAAAAATTTTCGTATTATTTCACATATTTCATGAAGTATAGAAGATTGATGTTCATACTTTCTGAAAGAGTATTTTTTTTTATACTCACCTTTTATAATAACACATCATTTAATTATACACCTTATTCTCCTATCACTTTTGCACCTAAAACAGTTTGTTGCGTGTTCCACCCCTGTTTTTTACTTCTCCAAATAGGATAATTAATCTCAAGGTAATGCAAAACTAATTATGCAGGTAAAATAGGCTCTCTTTTATTGAAAATCTTTCTTCGTTTTTTTTCTAGAAAGGGAGCCAACATTACCCTAAATAAATAATTTTTTTTTTTCAGAAATGCATTTAGGCAAAAATAAAGTTAACCTATCCACTATAGTTTTTCCAAAAATATTTTAATGCAGGTGGGCTAATAATTTTGACACGTAAAAATGATAATGTAATTTTACCAAATTCCTCTCTGTTAGATAAGAGAAAATTATAGTTAATTAATAATTAAACTATTTTTAAAGGAATATATTTCACACTAAGTTATTTAGTACAACTTGAATATTACTATGCTGAAGCAATTTGTTATGAATTCTAAAATAAAAATTTTCGTATCTTGTTAGTTGTTAAAAATGTCGTATTTACGTATTATAACAAAGAGAGAGAGAAAGAGAGACTAATTTTGTAAATAAAAAGACATCGCCAATTCCAAAAATTTCACCAGATTCTGTGATCTTTCTTGTTATTGTATTTAAACGTGAGCGAGAACGTTTTCCACTCTTGGCTTCATATCGCATCATTTGGTGATGTCTAGTCGACGGTTTAATACACGTAAATATCAAATATATTATATTCGGTGAATTTTTAGTAGTAGAAAAAAATAATAACGCTTAACATTTGTTGAAATAATTTGTAGAGAAGAGTCTTAAGCAGATTCTTTGTAGTTTTCTTCAAACAGCTATTAGCAAGTTATTTGAATGATTAGGGTATCCTATTTCTACATGATTCAAAGATCTGCTAACTACAGCTTAATACGCCTCGCCATTTTAGATCTTATTCAAATGATGGGATGTGAATACGGGAACTGTTAATGAATTTTCTGCATTAATGCCAACTTGGGATTTTTAATTTATTGTACATCATGCCCACAATGCATCGGTTTTTGGCAGATCAAGGCACGAACACGTAATCCTTCGATTGCGTATCGGTTACATTACTTGTCATGATACTCAATCTTATTTTACAAGCTGCAAATAAAAGATATAAATACAAGGTGATTCAAAATGAATATAGCGACTATAAACAGCTATAACTATTAACTTGAAAAAAATCATTGATAAGAATTTCATAGAATGTAAAAGAATGCTTGAAATTTTGTTTACGTACTTTACAAGTGTTTTATGTGACTCGCCTTGGTAATACGAACAACCTTTAAACGCTATTTCCTTTCACACCATACATTTTGAAGCGTATCCGGAGTCACCAACGCATGATCATTAGAAATGGGTATTTTGAGTTCTGGAATTGTTTTTGGTAGAGAAGAAAACATGTACACAAGGTCCTCCACATAACCTCATGGAAAGAAATAGCAGGGTATAAAGTGCAAGGATCTACGTCAAGGGTACTCAACCTTTTTTTGCTGCCGGGCTGTATGCATATGTCAGCTACTTCACGCGGGCCGCATACATATGTTAGTTATTTCACTCGGGCAGCAACATGCTGATAAATGAAGGGGATGCTTTAAGACCCAGATAACATTAGAAATTTAAAATGTGGAAAATTGATCAAAATATTATCTCCTGTCTAGCTTTTTTAATTAATATTTTTTTTTGTCACTAACACTAAATTAGAAGCATTTAAGAAACACTCTTTCACGATTTCTGCATCAGTAAACGGTTTCATATGTGATTACCAATAATATAACAAAATCCATGGAATGTCTTTGTTATTGCTGTGATATTACCACTGACAAAACACTTTGTTGCTGTTGCAAGGATTATTCAAGAAAAAAAACCTATTTATGACCTCTTGAAAGAGATCTTCGAGAAAAAGTATCATTGAAGGATTCCTGTTTATTGGTATTTTTTGAGTACATCACTTTCGTGACAAATTAAACAACTACTAATCCATGTTTGTTTTTCACTACAAAACAGTCAACTTCCCAATCGTCTTGAAACGATTTATTTTCTTCGAATATTTTTCGGAGGGTATGAAAAATAGTTAAAAATTAATTCCGCCCACTGTTCATTCCACTGTTGTCTGTTATCATTAACCATAACTGTTCCAAATAGAAAAAGAATACCAGTTCGTATCCGTACGACACCGACAACAAAAAGCAAAATTGATATATTTGATTTCTTGACCAAGAATCACCTACCAAATTTTTTAAACAATGTTCTTAAATAAGCGAATTTCTCAAAGCAATGAGCCATGGCCGGGCCACTTAAAAAAGTTCGGCGGGCAGCAGGTTGAGTATCACTGGTCTAGGCGGATGAGAACAAATCGCATCGCCGACATCTTCAGTATTACCGATTCAACGCGCTGGAAGATGTTGGTTCAAAAATATACGAACCTCCATACCTCCAAATGGGAAATGGGTATGCTCCAAGGCGTAATTTGTGTATTCCGCATCTAACTGTGGCATATCAGCTCATGTCATAATAAATGTTTGTTGTAACCTTTATACCATTTTCACATTTGATGCGGCAGCAATAAACCAGAATTCTGACCGTTGCTTTGTCTGAACTCGCATATACGAGACTTCTAATTTATACCACTTGCACCACAACGAAAGAAAATTTTGAACTAATTTAATAATTTCTACTTTCGGTCTAAATCTTATGGAAAAAGTATTTTTAACTAAATAGTTAATCATTCATTACCGCTATATTCACTTTGAATTAACCTTCAGCCTGTTTCAGACGTAGTCTCTTTTGAGGAGTTTTTATGTCCTAAGAACATGTTTCTTTAAAAATATTGAGTTGGAATGTCGTTATTCAAATACTGTTTAAAATATGCGTGAAGAGTTAAATGCAACATAAATCAGACTATACAAAAGTAACAATAATTAATTTATTCGTATTGACTAATTAATTTATTTTATTCAACTACCGATGTGTGCAGTTTAATCACATATTTCTGCACTTTGTCTGTGTGTGTGTGTCACGAGAGTTAAAATATTTTACGGGGAGAATATTTTACATGAATTGAGTCTTTGATAGAAAGAGACTTCTTGGTATTTTATTTGCACATTTATTGCTTTAATAATATATAAATCGACGATACGAAAAGCACAACACAAACACACGCGAATAAAGGACAATAGGCAATAAACGTTCTTGTTTTTGTACCGGAGATCTCAGCTATTATAGTTTTCTCAACCATAAGTTTTTAAAATCATATGATTTCCGTTAAGGTCAAATACGCGGATGATGCAATATTGTAACGTCTTGTTTTAAAAAACACAAATGTGGCAGATGTTTAGGAATTAAAATTGTAGTTAACAGTATGTTCCTCCCTAGGCTGGTAAACTAAAAAAAATAACTGTTATGCAATGTCTTGAAGGGCTAAAAACCATTAGAAATTTTAAAAAATCCATGGAGAGAAAACATAAGTGGTGAATTATTGCATTTACAAACAATATTTATTTTAAAACAGATGAAATACTTATCTTAAGAGGATAACTAACATTACATAAAAAGAAACACAACTGTTGAAATGTGAGTAAATCATTCTTCCTCAAGTTTAAATTTAAAGTAACTAGGCGAGGTACCCCTATCCACCTTTAGGCTGACAAACCACAACTGTACAAATCATACAATTGTTTATACTCATTGCTCAAATTACAAAATTGTAATTTACATGTGTCAGGTGTATGCTTAAGTACGTTCCTTTTTAACTCTGAGATGACCCCTGCGAAAAGTACGCAGCGTGTTAATTTGACACATAAGTCATTTTATTCGTCTGACATTAAATTACAAACATACACAATTTGAGTGCGCCAAAAACAAGCGTCTTTTTTTTTTTTTTCGTTCAGTGATCATGTCGAATTTTGTGCCCGAAGAAGAACATTTGCGGCTCACATTGCTTCTCTTATTTAATCAGAAGAAAAAGGCTGTTGAAAGTAATCATTTGCTGGTACAAACATATGGTGAACACGCTCCATCGATTAGAACCTGAGAGACATGGTTTCGACAATTTAAAAGTAGAGATTTCAATGTCAAAGACAATGAGCATTCTGGTGGATCACAAAATTGGGAAAACTAACAATTGCAGAAGTTTCTGGATGATGACTCAACTCAAACTCAAGAAACAATTGGCAAAAGCATTAAATGTGTCTCAAGAAACAATCAGCAGACGTTTACGAGCAATGGGGAAGTTCAATAAACAGGTTAAATGGGTCCCACACGATTTGAATGAACGTCAAATGGAAAATCGCAAAGTCACTTCTGAAGTACTGCTTCAACGCCCCGAAAGAAATTCATTTTTATATCGAATTGTGTCGGGTGACAAAAAAAGAAACGAGTATTACAGTAGTCACATATGATGTGTAACATCTGACATGTTAACATGGTAAATACGCAATATTAACTTTTTTCCTAAAAAAAAAATATGAGAGTCGGGTATGATTGGAAATAATTTTCTATCGAATAATTATATCTTTAATGAAAATTGTATTTAATTAACAAAAGGAGTAATGGGCAGTATTTTATCAGAAATAATTATTCTTGTTCAATTTGGGGAAGAGCAGAGACAATAGACTAATGATAACTAAAATATGACACATATACTTGTGATTTCAAAGTATTTAAAAACCGTTGAAAAACAGCGTCAATAACAGTAACACTGTTAGCAGTCGAAACATTCTAATTTGTGTTCATTTCGAGCTTGAGTTCATCATTCATAAAAGCTATGAGCGGCTCAGCTTTTGGCAAACTGAAGTTAAAGTTAAAATCACCACTCAAAATCAGGGGAAGCGAGTGATAATTTTTTAGAAGAGCAGAACCACCGTTATATGGTAAAAGTACAAAATGTAGGAAATCTTTAATTCTTTTTAACCGTTTGATTCGAAGAAATGTATACGACCACCGAAATCACTGTTTGTCCATTTTTAAATAAGCATATTGCCGCACTTATGTCCCCCAATATCATGACTAACGGATTTAGAGTCAAGCACTCGAGTGCTTGATGGCTACTAGAGTTGGACCCCCATTCGAGGGTAGCGAAAAGACACAGCCACGCACTCTCATTGGTCAAATCGAGTAGCACGCGCTTACGTCACATCCTGTAATACACATCCATCCCTTTTCACGAAATCACTCCCAACAAATATCCAGCAACCGGGAGGAAAGATGTTACACATCAAAAATGGATTTATTTTGAAAACCTGAAGCGGAAAAATAGTGGCTTTCACCTGGCGAAGCCAGTTCTTCAACAACAAGGACAAATTTCTCCGGCAAGATGACCATGCTTTCTGTCCGGTGGGACTAGAGCGGTATTGTGTATTATGAACACTTGAAGCCCGGTGAAACCATTAATGCTCAACGTTATGGGCAACAAATGATTAATTTAAATCACGCATTGATCGAAAAACGACCGGAATGGACCAGAAACCATGGCAAAGTGACTTTGCTATACGACAATGCTCCGTCTCACACAGCAAAAACAATGAAAGACACATTGAAATCGCTTCGATGGGACATCTTTCCACACCCGCCGTACTGTTCAGACCTGGCACCATCTGACTATCCCCTCTTCGCATCAATGAAGCCCGGGTTCGTAGACTAGGATTTCAGCAATTACTAAGAAATTGAAAAATGGTTCGAAGAATGGTTTGCCGCAAAAGACAAGCAGTTTTTCTGGCATGATTTCATAAATTATCTGAAAATTGGGCAAAATGTGTAAAAGCCGATGCCCAATACTTAGAATTGAAAAAAAAATATTTCCCTTAAAAATTATGTGTTTTCGTTATCGAAAGAAACTTATGCATACGCATACACCTGGTATTATATAGTTCTAATTTTGGTCTTTCCTACACATTCTTCATTTGTTCTTTTTTTTTTCAAAAAATTCGTTCATGGCTTCAGTTAAATTCAACTTTTTACGACTCTTTTTTACTAACTGTACCTTATATATAAATAAATTTACTACAATTTTTACGAAAAATGTTTTTATATAGAGAGAGAACATGTTTTGTGTAATTGCTTTATCTTCTTGTGTAGTTGTTGTTTTTTCTTTTTCTATAATTATTGTTTTATCTTCTTGTGTAATTATTGTTTCATCTTGTGTAATTATTATTTATCCTAAAACAATATAAATAATTTGTAGCTGGAAGTTTAATATGCTAATGTTACTTTCTGTTGCATTTATTTTATGATAAGAATTGTAATATTCGCAATCAATGCCGTCCCTTATATTCAAATGGAGTTTGAATGGAAATTTGGCGAAATATTGACGATACAGCCAAGTTGGCATCTTAAATAAATTTGTTATATAGCATCACAAAAAAACTTTTTTTTTCATATAGAGAGAGATGAATCTATTCAAACTTTATATTTAAGTTCTAATTGTATACATTTTTATGTATAATTTCATAAAAATATCTAAAAATTTAACTGAGTCTAAATTTTTTTTGACTATTTAAAATGAGATGTTATGTCTCATCTTTGAAATTTTTTAAAAAAAGAAGTATGCAAACAGCTTTTTACAAGCTGCAAAGTCAGCTTTCATAAGTAGCACCCCATTATGAGTCATTTTCCTTTTGAAACAGTCAACTAACCACCGAATTGCCGATATTCGTGCTTCCTTATGAACAGTACATTAAAACAGTTATTTCGAATTTCAACGCAGTGAAAATTCTCTCTCTTCCAAGGGCGAACCAGTCGTTACAGTCTCAAGTACGAGTTATTGTTCCTTAAAATAATTGCAAGGACGTCTCCTAAGGAGAATTCAGTTCGCTGAAAGTCGAAGCAAAAAAAAAAAAAACTTAAAATTATATCGATGTCATTCAACTGTAGTTTTCCGAACATCAAAAAGAATTTCAATAATATCATCCTGTGTTTAAAATCTTTTATTTTAAAATATACTTTCTTTTTATAGTAACCATGAGATTATCGCGACGCCCTCAATCGATATGACCTCGTAATATGATCGGAAGAAATTGCAAAGGCGATAAGGAAGATAATTTTTAAACAATTTTTCTCGTCGCGTGATAGGGTTAAGTATGTTGAAGGGAGAAATATTATTTTTTTTAAAAAAAAAAAAGAAAATGGTTTTCAAGTAGTTTTTTAAAATGATAAGAAGCATCGTTAGAGCAAAAAATTTGAGAAATCTAAAGTATTCAGTACTTAAGCCGAGAGAATCACGTGTAATTTTAACTATTTATACTCAGAACAGTGAAGTATATATCCACATATAAAAATCATTTAAAAAACTTTGATAAAATTATAATATAATATAAACATACTTTTCTTAACATAAGTAATTATGCAGCTGCTAAATTTAAAAGATTTTAATGTTACATAAAAAAAGATATTGGATTGTGATGATATATTGATATCAACTGAGGCAGTTAGTTTTAAATATTTTTAAGGAGTACCGTATATTCTGTCGGTTGTCCTGTGTGTGATGCTAACTATTATGATGAAAATTAAGGACAAAAACGGGTGCAATGTTGTGGTTCTTGTTCATTCTGACTCCTGGGAAAAAATGTGTCCAATTAGAGGGTGGCTCCTTCTATTGTAATGAGTGTACCGTATTATACAAGGACAAGTCCTCATAAATGTTATTTTTCTTTAAATTTAATATATAGCATTACTAGGGATTACAATATCGGACCAAAAGTTCAATACCGGGGTATTCGGTATTTTTTAGATCTTAATACCGGGATACCGGTTTTAATACCGGTATTAGAAATTTTAGAAAAAAAAAGGAAATACAAGGGCTTCTTTGTTTTATTTACCAGTTTTATATTAGAGAGTCCAAATATCACAAAAAATGTGTAACTTATAAACTATAACAGTATATTCAGAATCACAAAAAAGTAAAGGAACATTTATTTAAATCACAAAAAAAGTGCAAATATCCCTATTCAGTCTGTATTCTGCGGTTTTGATCATATAAATAATGAAACCAAACCGCGAAGTATTATCAACTAATTTATTTATGTTCTTTAAAATTATTCTTATTCATTATCATGGGTTGTTATTTGTGAATAGTATATATATAATAAATCTGAAAAATATTTTGAACCCTAAGGTATGATATGCAAATACAATGTGAATTACAAACTCACCAAATTAAAAAATATTGAAATATTACAAACTTTCTTCACAAATACAACCTTGTTTTCATAGATACGAATATCAGCCTACGAATCCTGCGCGTGTGAAGTATCGTTCTGAACTGTAATAGAATAGTTTTGGTCCGCCTCCTTGAATGTTTCACATATTTTATCACTTCTCTTGTTGTACGATGCAACTTTATATTCACAGTCTATTTAATTTCACCCGTTAAAGTGACATAAAAACAAAAACGTATACTATTTTGGTATGTTGGCGATCATTGAACAAATAGTGGAGACGATTTTAAAAAAAAATTTCTAGTAGATACCAAAAAACCGGTATTTAAACTAGAGAATACCGGTATTACAAAATTAAACAAATAGCTCAAAATACCGGTATCCCGGTATTGCAATCCCTAAGCATTACCCACATAGATGCTCTTTTCCCATACATGCCACTTCACTGGTTATTTTATGATGATGCATGATTATATGTTATTTTCATTAAAAAAATTATACATTATTTTTGTTTTGTGTGTATGTGTGCATTTAAATACACACAATTTGAAGTATGGTGCAATAATGTCTTACATTACAATCAGGGCAGAAATATATCGCCTTTTCTAGATTGTTTTTAAATTTTCATTTCTTCTCAAGGAAAAAACTGCACATTGTCTTGCCAATCCCAGTCCCTTATTGAAATGTTTAAGAATCTGTGAATTACTGCCTTCAAAGAAAAATTTCGGTTTTCTCAACTAACAAAATCCCGGAAGGAAAGTATTTCAGTACCGGGGACAAACTGCATCTCTTAAAAACACTACAATATTACTATAAGAATTAAAAATATATGCAAATCAAAGATAGAAAGAAGAAAACAACAAAGCCCGTAAAGCTTACTGGCAAACAAGTTAAAAGGATTTAAGAGTCGATTTCGATTTCCGTAAAACCCGTTCTTAGCGGATCCCTACTCAACAAAAGAAATATGCTTATAAAATTTCAGGTCTGATGATCTAATAGTTTCGAATACCTTGTGATAAGCGCGCACATGTGTGTGAGTGCGTGGATTAATATAAATTTCCTACCAGAATTTCAATAACAATGAAAACTTTACAAGATCACAAAAAAAACTCGTGATCACCTGAAAGCTCTAAAGAAATATAAAAAAGAAATGGTATTACAGAATGGAACATAAAATATTTTGCAACAACTGAATTTCTATCAAATGAATATTATTACATTATCAAGTACTAATTCGGGAGTTTCTGAGTTTCACAATAATAAATAAACTCAAACTCAGTGGCGCAACAGCCCATGAGAGCCAGGGCCTTCTGTGCCCATCCCAGTATACGCGACCATTGGGCGCTGAGGTGCATGAGCAGATGTCCCGAGCAGGTGGGGAGTCTAAAGCGAGACCCCCAGTGCTTAAGTCCCCAAGCAAGCTTAGTGCTCATTTATCGACTCACTGTAGTAAGAGTGAAAGGTTGAGTTGACCTTGCCCAGCTCGGAAATAGAACCCGCACGTGTAGTGTGGAAGCGACCACTGGCCTCTACAATAATAAATACACCCATAAAATTCCTGCATTTGGTGTCAAATTATAATTTCTTTCATATAAACATGTACTGGAAATGTAGCGCTATATTTCCCTTTAATTCATTTAGAGAAGGTGTAAAAAGTAAAGTAAATCAACATCACAAAACTTTATTAATAATAAAGCCTAAAAACAAACATAACATAAAGCTGCTGGAAATAATTACATAGTTAATTAAAACAGCGATTATATTTCCTATACTCCAGTAGAAATATTATCATTTAATACTTCTGAATATATATTGTTTACCTTATTTCAATCACAGATTTGCACTCACACAATAATTGCTTTCGTCAATGAGTTTTAAGCAAAGTTAGAACTCAGTTTAATTGAAATTGTAATTATGTTGATAGTAAAGTGAGCTAACAGTGTAATTACATAGCTTAATCAATAGATCAATTAACGATAATTTTTAAATCCCTGGTATCTTTTTACTGAAAACGTCTAATTTTACCCAGTTAATAGGTCATTCTCGTTCATGTGAACTAAAATTACTTTCAGCCCGGAGACGAATTTGTTACACGTGAGTTTTAAAGTCCCGCGAGGAAAATTTCGTCCAATAAATTGTTGGAAATTGCAGAGACTCATTTTGTAACTCCTACGCACAGACTAGGAAAATGAGGTCGGGGTTTCAAATGGGCTCTGTAATATGTTTGCGTTTCCGTTCCATAGCGGGCTTTTATATAACGACATATATGAACTTGGGGTGACAGTCATTTTAATGGAAAGGTCACCAGAAAAAAATAACACCGTATAAGCAATTGTGTGAGCAATATATAATACTCGGCATAATCATAGATCAATAAGTAAACAATTAAAAGTATTTTAAAATTAATGCTATTTTTAATTTAATAAGCTACTAATAGTTCGAATCAAAAATTTAAATTAATGGTCAGTTTTTAACTCGCTCGCGTCCATCGTATCATACACATTCCCAGTGTAAATATTAGGTGGATCTGAAAGTAATGTCCTTTCTCTACGTTAAATTCAAATAGATGAGTTTTTTAATAGGTTTTTAATTTTAATCAATTATGTAATCTTCCTCGTCATAAACAGCATTTTGCCGTCTACTGTGAAAATTTTTAATGCCGAATAAATAAACATGTAATATAAAAGAAAATTTTAAGTAACTTCCTACTTAGATCAACAAAGTAAAATTTTATTTTAGCTATTTTTTATTAAACAGTTACAATTAATATAAACATGTATATACATATGACAGGATCACAACATTAAGTGGTTATTAATTTGTATTAATTATCATTTAAGTACCGTATTGTCATCCAAAACAATCGTGTATATAAAATTTTAGTTCAACTGAATGTTTTATTACGTAAGAAAGAAACCTTTTCAAGTTTTGTCACAAGTCGTCAAAAATGATGCCAACGTTGTTGTGTGTGTGTGTGTATTTGAAATTCTTTAAATAATTAGTTTTAATCAATTAATTTTTAATTAAAATAATTTGATAAACTAATTAATTATAGTAAAATTATTGTATTGTCATCCAAAATAATCATGTCTATAAAATTTCAGCTCAAAATTGAGCGCTTTAAAATGTATTTTATTAACGATTGAAAATTCCACCAAGATGAATAAATAAATATATAGAGAGTGTGAGCTAATAGCAGGAATTGAAAAATCAATTCCCGTAAAATCCGGCGTATAACGCGGACTGGTGTATAACGCGCACCTATACTTTCCAGGGTCAATTTTTAAATTTGAGGTATATTCGCCGTATAACGCGCACCCTTTTTTTTTAGGAAGAAACCTGTATTGTACGTTAGCAATGCTATTATGTTTTAAAGCCATTTGTTTGAGGTATTAGTCAAGGATTTTGAAGAAAAATAGTATATCTCTAGAAAAATAACCCTTTTTAAGTTCAAAATGCGCGACCTTTCTTTTAAATAATCAGTATTCCGTTCTTCATAGAAGTCTAAGTTTTTTTTATGCAAATTTCTCTCTCTCTCTCTCTCTCTTTTTTTATTTTTGAAGCTTATCATTTTTATACCCGGTGTATAACGCGCACCCATAAATTTCTATCTCATTTTTTGTGTTAAAAGTGCGTGTTATACGCCGGATTTTACGCTAATTTCTTAGCAAAATATCTGGAGATATTATTTTGGACATCCTCCCAAATTTTCAAATGTTTTACCACTTAAAAAAATCTTTAAAAGATTGGAATAAATAGAAATCCGATGGAGCAATATTAAGAGAATAGGGATGGTGAGACAATAATTCCCATCTCAATCGTTAACTTATCCCAGGATTCTTGCGCAGTGTGGTCTTCCATTATCAAGTGCCAGAATAACATTTTTTCTGTTGACAATGTCTGGGCACATTTCAATTAAAGATTGATTTATTCGATCCATTTTTACACAGTAAGTGTCTGTACTCATAGTTTGTCCAAGTTTCAGCTCTTCAAAATGAACGACCCCACAAATTCTCCACCCAACACACAAAAGCGCATTTTGGGAAAAACCACAACATTTGCGTTTCAGATTATCATAAAGGACTCATTTTTCATCTCCAGTGATCAAGCAATTAAAATACAGTCGAACCTCTATATAACGAAGTCGTTAAATCCCGGAAAAAAGTTCGTTGTATGGAAAATTCGTTATATAGAGGTTCATCTTTTAATATACTGTATATACCACATAAAACAAATTTCAAATTCATAAACACGAAACATTATAAAAAAAGTAATTATTCACACCTTTTTTTTAAAAATTAATATATATTTATTCTATACATCTTACCCATCAAAAAAGAAAGAAAAACTGCAAGGAAATCAAGAAAAAAGAGGAATTCACTGTATTTTCAATATTAGGAAAATAATTTTATACTAAAATTAATGAATTTTATAAAGGACATTTTATAATTTAAAGCATACAAATAGTATTAAACATGCATTATTTTATAATTAGAACACGGAGACACGGGGAAACTACACTGAGGGTGAAAGAGGATATCGAAGATGTTTCTAGTGAACTGGGCAATGGGAGTTAAAGGTTGCACTTCTTGGATGAAACGTCCAGAACTCTATTGCTCTAGGCGAGTTAGGATCAAATAAAACCACTTCAAGATTTATGGCCACCAGGATATGTGTTAAAGAGAGAATAACTTGAAATTTTTTCAGAAGTACTTTAAAAAAGGGAGAATAAAAATTGAATCAAAAAAGAAAAAGTGCATTATATAGAAAATACACTTCACTATAGAGATGTTATTTTACCGAGAAAATCGTGAAATGTGCAAGGTTCCAGGAAAAAGTTCGCTATATAGAAAAATTCACAATATAGAGGTTCGTTATGTAGAGGTACGACTGTACATTTCTATAGTGTGCCTCTGAAGGAATAAATTGCATATGGTGGACCGTTCGGCTTTGTTTTCTTCAAACAGATTATGCAGGACCCAAACACCTGTTTTGCTCACTTAACCAATCTCCTGCAAATGTTCTTATATGGTCGACCACGTTGGCTTACAGTGTTTGACAATTTCTAGATTGTCTGACATGGATTTGGATACACTTCAGCCCTTAACATACCAATGTCTAAAGCTGTTCATCTTCTTACAGAGTGCGAGTCGAAAAGATCGAAATTACTCATTTCGAACTTAAAAACCCACCTTATGCACTTCCGAACGTCCAATATGTTTGGATAAACATTGAAAAAGAGTTTGGTATCAACCATTTCGTTACAACACTGGTGAAACTCAAAAAGCATACAATGCAGGATATGCACGTGTTCCGGTATTTGGCTGGCCGTTCCTCCATAAATTACAAAAAAAAAAATTTCAGATTGATATGTTTACGAATAAACAAATCGCTCTACCCATGAATGTCTTTAGCACGACTTTGAAGTACACAATGAGCTGATAAATAACTAACTAATATCCACATACACAGAAACAACATTACTTTTAGGTCCACTTAATAATATTTTCTCCAATTTACAAATTTTCAATACTGTAACGGGTCTAACCCCGTTCTTTCCACAAATAGTCCTCTTGGGGAATAATGGGTCTTTAAAAATTATTCTATTATAAATCTTCCTCCGAAGAGAAGAAGTTGTGTTTATGTAAGTTAAGACGTATATAAAGATTAATATTTCAAGGCAGTGAGAGAGAGGTTAGACTGCTAACAGATAGCAGTGACTGATGAACTTGAAGCTAGGAGTGTGCACTTCGTAGCTTATTTGAGTAATATTAAGATTGACTATTTGTCAATTGTGGATGAAACTGGATTCGGTCGATTAGAATTAGAAGGTGTTTTACCTGAACGTAAGTGATCCAATTTATTTTGTAAATGTCCTCTAATACCTCGTATACTTCACTAGTCCTTCACATATTTGGTAATTTGTGCATTTTTTAACTTAGGTTAATGAATCTGTGTTGTTGTTGTTGTTGATAATTGTGAATAAAAAGAAGCTGTTTTGAATATGTGTGGCTTATCTCTCTTGCAACCCTCTTACACAAAAGAACAACACGGGCAGTCAATTACCATACCACATTGGGAACCTTATTTTTACAAGTTATTTTGTAATATCCAGTAACTTGATAGGTATTAATAATAAATATTAAATGATACATTCATAAACACACACATATATACAATTTTTAACTTAGTTCAAGAAATTACCGCATTTGTGAGATTGCTTTTTTGCAAGAATCGTAAAACCCAAAAAAATTAACTATGTACTTTTATTTCTTATTTTATAATGAATAATATGATTTTCCTTTAAACGTTCATAGAACTGTGCCTTGAATTTGAGTTTTGAGTAATGCCGTACTCTAAAGCAACATAAGGGCTATTAGCGATAAACCTTGTAATTTTTTAATAAACTGAGTTGCAACAAAAATTATTCAAAACAAGGCTGCGTCTCTCATGTGGGAAAACTAGCGGTTATCCATCCGTTTTTATTAGGTATTTCATGACATTGTAAATTTATACATTCTTTTATAGAGTATCGTTATCCAAGTCCTAAAATTAAGCCTTCGAATGTTCTGAAAAAATGTCTTACAGCACTCACTTCTTGATTTAAAAGAGACAGGACATGGCCGATTTAAGCTCATTTCGGGCCCTGGACACATAAGATCTACAGGCCCCCATGGCACTGGAGGATTGAAATTTATAACAAGGAAATCTGGTTACGTCCAGCTTTTCCGAGCCCTTCCAGGCCCTTAGGGCCCCTGGCACCCGCCCCAAGCGCCCAATTGATAAACCAGCACTAAAGTTTCTAAAAAAGAATCTTTTTACCATTTACGTCACTTTAACCCCCTCCTTTCCTCGTAATCGATTTCCTCAAACAGTATTTTTGACGATTTCCTCAAACACCCTTCTACTCATTTAAAGAAGAATGCTTGTCAAATTCCAAACTTGCAAATCTAATTCCTTTTTTATCTTTAATGCCTGTGTAACTCCTCACAAAACCCTTTGAAATAAATTTCAGTAAAACCCGTTCTTAACACACCTCTACGCAACAAAAGAAAGTACATGTTTGCCAAATTTCAAGTTTGTAAGTCATAAATGTTGGAATTCATTTTACCCCTTCCCCCTCGTAGTCCTTTTTGAGACTCGATTTTCGAACTCATTCTAACTGGACGTCTGTTCAAAAGAGAAAACAGGCATTCCAAATTTCATGTTTTGAAATCTAATAGTTCAAAAACGAGATTTTTTTTAACTATAAAGCTTCCGACCCCCGTAGGAGATTTTCACAAAACCCGTTCTTATTGAATCTCTTTTGAACAGGAATATGTTTTGCAAATTTTCAGTTTGTAAGTCTAAAGCAGCTAAAAAACGGAAATTTTTTACTTACAACGCCTCAGCGATATTCCTTTGAATTCTATTCCCATAAAACCCGTTCTTGGAATATCGCACTACTCAACAAATGAAACGTAAAGTAGAACCTGTTTTTGTGCGGTCATTTTTTTATGCGATTTTATTTTCATGCGATCTTTTCTTATGCGGTGAATGAATTTCAATGGCTTTGGGGCGCCCCTTTAATATTTTCTATTTATTTACCAGTGGCGTAACGAAGAATGTTAGGATCCCCCTCCCCCTGAAAGTCAGGTTTTGCCTTTAATATTTTATTAATTGGGTAAATACGTAAGTCAGGTCTTTGGCCCCTAGAGTCCTGCCCCCACCTCCTCCCGTGATGCGGGGGTGTACGTTACGCCACTAAAATGGCGTACTTCAGGAGGCTCTGTTCATTTGTTACAAACAGTTTTCCTACAATGTGCATTCAGTTGCTTCCTCTCAACGCTCCATCAGCCCGCACTTGATTGAAGACGAAGCTTTCAATATGGCAGGGACATTATCAATAATTTGATAGATTATGAACACAGAAAAGAAGAACCAGATTCTTTGAGAGCGGATAAAAAGATGCAGGGATCCAGCTTTCCAACAAATTGGAAAAGCATTTTTTTAAAATAGTTACCAATTAAGAGAGGAGTATAAAATTTCAAATAGGGCTTCAATCATGTATTTCTGGTGATCATGACATAAACAAGCAACTGACCACCCGACTTTCGTCACAAAAACTTATATCTTACTTTATGGTGCCAAAAATTAAATCAATTGAAATTGTACCTTCAAGTGACGAAAGCGATTTTGAACTTATTCATTACAGGGCTTTGGATTACGATGAGTAGCAATGAATTATGTATGTGTATTTTGAAAATTTATCCGTATACAATGAGAAACTGTATGTTTTTAAAATGTTTTCAAGTGTAATAATTAATTATTTATTTTGATATGGAAGTACTCTTACTTAAATTTCGAAAGTAATTGGCATACTTTATAAATGCGACTTTTTTATGAGGTCATTATCTACCGCATAAAAAAAAATTTGTAGTACTTCTAAGAATTAATTTGTTTTAGGTAAGAATTTATGAGATTTCTGAATATTTTTTGTGCGTTTATTTTTATGCGATCCCTTTCTGCCACACAAAAACAGGTTCAATTGTATTTACCAAATTTCAAGACTATAGGTCTAATAGATACAGTGAACTCTTGATAAGTTGGTGAGTGAGTCGCTTTTCTCATATATATATACATATATGGACCGTTTTCTTTGAATGTGATGTAAGTCCATTTTTGACAAAAATTTAATTAATGATAACATTGAATGCAATATGCTATGAGCTTTTTTTATAAACAGTTTCCAAAAAAGTCCTTCAAAATTTTCATCATTTTGTTAATATAAATTTAAGAAGTTAATAAAATTACAAATATAATTACTTTGGCAGGGGTATAAGCCCCCTTTCATCAAAAACATAATATTTAGTTTATAAATTATACTACATAATTTATCTACTTCATTTTTATATATGTGGCAACACTGCAAATGAGAGAAAAAAAACTCGTTCTTTCACTGGAATTTTGGGGAATAATGACAAAAATTTTAAATGGAACATACTTATATGAAGTTGTAATTAATATTGCTTACCTGAAAAAATATTGAAATAAAGACTTTTTATTTTTATATTTATTTTTTGAGATACTTATTAAAATAATGTCATAAAAAAATTCGTTTGATTTAATTGAAATCCCACATTTAATATTTCAGTTATGTATGATTTCCAGTATGATTTTCATATTTCATTGACTTCGAAAGTAGTGTAAGTCCATTTGACATTATCAAATTATCAAATTATTTTAACGAATACTTTAAAAAGATCACATTAAAAAATTAAATCAATTTAACATTTAAAAAACATAAAATGAGCTTATTAACATTAGTAATATTTTTCAAACCCTTCAAATACTTTAAATAT
This sequence comes from Trichonephila inaurata madagascariensis, assembly GCA_019973955.1. Lineage (NCBI taxonomy): Eukaryota > Metazoa > Arthropoda > Arachnida > Araneae > Nephilidae > Trichonephila > Trichonephila inaurata. Next base: position 339,620 of record BMAV01026917.1, read on the forward strand.
CCCCATATAATATAAAATAGATTTACACCACTTTCAAAGAAAACGGCTCGATATAGATCAATCCTTATTATTAAAATACTCTTCTCTAAAAAAATAATAATAATATCACTAATTTTTCAACATGATCTTCATGTAACGGAATCTTTGAAATCGATTTTTACCCAATTTAAAAGGTCATAATAATTCGAAATTTTGCACACTTATCAAGGACTGATAACAATACAATAATTTCATAATTCTGTTCCATTGTCGTGATCGGGATCATCAGGAATAACGATTTATCATTTCCAGATTTGGCTACTAATTCTAGATCCCATTTCCAAATTGGTGACAAATTTCAGATTTGGTGACTAAAAAATTCAGTTGAAATCCTAAAGCGAAAAAGTTCATGGTTAATTTAAATACAACAAACAAAGAAGATTAATTCATCCATAAATAAATGATAGTTTAAAAAACTAAAAAAAAACACACTTCTATTATAGATCGAACTAAAAAAAATTAAAAGTAAGTTGCAAAACTGAAAACAGTTAAAAACTGAAAAACCCGCTTTTTTATAGTTAATTGAATTAAAAAGTAAAAAATAACTCTTGATATATGAATAAAATGACTAACGAGAAAATTAATGTCATTGTGGTAAAAGCGTGAGGTGCTCGATATCAATTTTGTTATAATTTCTTACTAGCTCTATACTGAAATGCTGAGTTAGTGTAAAGATGTAGTACAAAGAACCCCACGCTTTTACCACAATGACATTAATTTTCTTATTAATCATTTTATTCTTATATTAAGAATTATTACTTACTTTTTAGCTCAATTAACTGTAAAAAAGAGCTTTTTTTTAATTTTTTAAAACTACAATTTATTTAATATATATATACCATAATTCTATATCTCTGTGTGTGTTAACCATTATATTTTATAACTACATAAAATTGGAAACCATATTAAGATGCATCGTTGTGTATAAAATCTTAAAAATATCGTTTCAGCTTTGCAATCATGTTATCGCAAAAACAAACACACGAAATCTACAGTTTATCCGATACTCTAATAACAATCATTCGAGAGCAAAAGTAATCACACGGCTTCAATTGGCGATCGCAAATCTAGGGTCAAGTTTCTCACAAGGCTAAAAGCCTTAGAAAGAGGAAGCTATTTCTAAATTACTTAAGGCTTTATTGCCTGAACTTGTGCCAGGCGAAATCACAAAGCCATATAAGAGGGTTAGGATGCCAGCCAACTTCTTGGGACAATTCAAACGAAAATTTCTTCCACAGTCGCCAACTTAAAGATAGTTATCTATCGCTCTCTAAGATCAAATCGCTTTCAATTCCTTTTGGATTTCCTTTATGCGTTTCTCAGAAGTAGTATGGACGTAACAGAGGGATGAAGAAGTTAAAGTACATTTTATATGAAGAGTTACGAGGTGATGGATTGGGTGTATATAATATTGCTTATGTTAATAAAATCGAAGCTAAAATAATATAGTAGTAAAAAGTATTTTATTTTACGTAAAATAGCATTCCTTATTGAATCCTCTGGCCAAAACATCAATTTTTTTGCTGCTCTTAGAAACATCCGTCTGACAGACGGGTACGCAAATTTTTTTGAATTTTATTACCTTAAGGTATCTGACTACGTTCGGAATCGTGATTTTGCAAAAGCGTATAAAAGGATAACATTTATGATATTTAGTGTCACTTCGATTAGAAAATGTATATAAAAATGTTTTAAAATATTATTACAATAAAAAATTATTTAAGTACAATATTTTGACAAAAAATTAACATAGAATGACCCATTTTCAAAATAGTCTCCTTTTGTGAAAACTGCTTCTATTATATATCAATATTTTTTGCCTGTATATAGCTCAGACCTCTGTACAGAGGCTCAACTAGAATTTTTGAAATATAAAAAGTGGGTTTATCCATGTTTTACGTCAACAGAGGGGTGAAATTTTAAGAAAAAAACGCCGATAATTATTTTAATGGGTTGTAACTCTGAAAATAATAGGAATTTTTCAAAAAATAAATGGTCCAGACTCTCTGGAGAAGTCTTTACTTCATATAAGCAAAATATTATTATTTTAAAAACATTTTTTATAAAAGGAGAACATTTTGAAAAAAGGTTATTCTAAGTTAATTTTTTGCCAAAATATTGTATTTAAATAAATTTTTTTGTCAAAATGTCCTTAAAACAATATTACACTTGTATTCTAATCTAAGTGACACTAAATATCAAGAAAATTATCCATTTATCCTCTTTTATAAAATCACGGTTCCGAAGGTAGTCGGATACCTTAAGAACTGTTTTAAATGTCCTAATCGCGCGCGCGCGCGCGCTCATGAAATTGTGCGAGTAGAATTTTTAATATTTAAGTCTTTTTTTATGAGGAACACTATATTAATATATTTTTATCACAAGAATTGTGACTAGTAATTTTATAAAAACTGATTAAAAGTTATTTACATTCATTTAAAAATAATTAAAAATAATAATACCAAAAACGAAAAATCTGTAGAAATATACGTATGATAGACGGTGATAGATAAGAAATATCACACTTATCGTGAGTTGAAAAAAATCACCACGTGATCCTCTCACAGGGCTAAGTCCAAATGAAGATGTCAAGGCAGCCCAAATGCAGACTTTAAAGGAAAACATTTATTATTATTTAAAACATTGAAAGATAATATTAATTTTCCATCCACATTAATCCACGATTTTTTCTTCAGTGTATCGTGCTCTATGTAAAAATATAAAAAATATACTCTTTATTAAGGTATCCGAATACGTTCGGAACCGTGATTTTAAAAATGTGCTTTAATGGATAATTTTCATGAAATTTAGTGACACTTAGATTAGAACACATGTATAAAATTGTTTTAAGGACATTTTGACAAAAACAATTATTTAAATTCAATATTTTAGCAAAATATTAACTTAGAATAACCTTTTTTCAAAACGTTCTCCTTTTATGAAGAATACTTGTATAATATTTTGCTTATATAAAGTAAAGACTTCTCCAGAGAGTCTGAACTAGAATTTTTGAAAAATTCACATTATTTTCAGCGTTACCACTAATTGAAATAATTATCGGCGTTTTTTTCTTAAAACTTCTCCCCTCTGTTTTAGTAAAATATGGATAAATCCACTTCTAAGTTACATATTTCAAAAATTCTAGTTCAGCCTCTGTATAGAGATCTGATCTATATACACACAAAATATAATTGTATTAGAAGCATTTTTCATAAAAGGAGAATGTTTTAAGAATGGGTCATTCTATGTTATTTTTTGTCAAATTATTGTATTTAAATAATTCTTTATTATAATACTATTCTTAAAACAATTTTATATACGTTTTCTAATCTAAGTGACACTAAATATCATAAATGTTATCCATTTATACACTTTTGCTTATTCCCGTTCCGAACGTAGTCGGATACCTTAAATGCTATTGTTTAATTGTTAATGAAACATAAAAATCGGCGAGAAATTCAAAACAGAAATAAATGGCCTACGAAAGGATTTAGAAGTTTTGGTTGCTGCCCTATCATCAGGAGGCTAATTTCAATCAAGTGAAGATAAATTAGAACTTTTAAGAATCTTGAACAAATTTATCTTAAGTAATGAATAAGTTCTCTAAAATAAAAAAATAATAAATCATGCATTAGAAACTCGTAAAGTTATTTTAAAAAATTTTTAAGGGGGAATGTCTAGAAAGTGTGAGTAAAAGAATGTCTTATTTGGAAGAAAAATTAAGTATAAAATGTGTAAAGTCTTTCACAACCATAAAGGAAAAGAGTTACGAAACAGTGACGCTTGTTATGTAAACCGTTTTGTGTCAAATCTTAAGACATCACATTCAAAACTTAAGAAATAACTTAAATAAAACTTGTGGTGAGCCTTACAAAAATATGCCAAAAAAATTATCCATTCATCATCTATTTCTTTTAACGACGTATAAATAAGTTATTTTATAAAAACAGATGAAATGTCTCATTTCTTTAGAAAATTTTATGTTAAAAATAGACAATTTTACTTACATAAATTAAAAATTTAGGTTTTATTTTATGTTTGTGTGAAATATTTGAAGATAAAGTTTAAAAAAGTAGAGAGAAAAGAGTTAACGTTAAATTAAACTTAATATTAATTACAGCTGAATGGAAGGTGAGAAAGAATATACATTATCAGAAAACGTGAATGAGAGTAAATACTAAGGAGACCAATCGTCCTCCTTTAGGGAGGACAGTCCTCCTTTTACAGGTTCTGTTTTTCCTCGAAAAGGGTTCTCTTTTTTGTCCTCCTTTTCTATATTTTAAAACTGATCTGTTAATCTCTGTATTCAGAGATGAACCAAACATGTTACCAAAATGTCGAAGAATGGTCTGAAACAAATATCACAGGAAATAACAGTTTTCAATTATATGTTTTGACTTGGTCGCAAGTAAAGCGGGCAGATATAGAAAATTACGTTGAGTTTTTTTCGAAAGAAATGCCTGATATTAAAGTCGATGACAATTGTCTGTTTGAAGTAGAAAGAAGACTGAATGTACATGTAAATTCTAATAAATTAGAACAATTGGAAAATCAACATGCTGAAAAATTGGTAAAATATGGGTGAAATTACTTAAACCATTCCAAAAATGAACACTTTCCATATGAAAATGTATATATTCTTGTTGAATTTACGTTGTGATACCCTGGAACTAATGTACCAGTTGAAAGAGTTTCTTTTCAGTTGGTAATGATTTTTGTGAAGTAACTAGTGAGAAATCAAAATTGAATGCTTAGCTACTACAATTTTATATTTTAGCTACAGTGCTTACCGTTAAATTCAGTATGAAGGATATTTTTTGCCCAAACTTTCCGATATATTAGAAAATGATATGTTGACAGGAAAAAAAATTCATTCAATGGAAAAATACTTTTTTAAGATAATAATTAAAAAGAATGTAAGCGTAATTAGCGTATTTTTGTTTGAATTAATAGAACGTTTCATATATTTAAGTTGTAATTTTTTCTTGAATTTTTCGTCCTCCTTTTCATTGTAAAAAAAATGGTCACCTTATAAATACGGTTTCGGTTACACTCATATCAGCATTTTAAGTCAAATAAAGCATTCTTTAAACAACAATTTTTTATCACATAATTTATAACTGCTTATCTCTTCTCGTGGATCCCAAGAACAAAAGTCTAAAAGTCATTCCTAGCGTTTATTTCTTTAAATAAATAGTCCTAAATATTTTATTGAATTTTTAAAAGATGATCAGTTTTCATATTTGTAGTAACTTTTGATCTGATAAAACTAGATATGAGATTACTAAATAAAAAGATGCTCACAAATAAATTCTAGTTAAATATTTCATGCGTTTTTCCACAAAACTCTCACACACTGAACGAATTATGTAAACTTTCAAATTTTATTTTCTTTTTATAGCAACAATATTATTTTCGTATCTGGTTTCAAACAGATTTTCAGTTGATTATGATATACTGTCGAAGGAAAAATATGTTTGTAACTTGAGAGTTTCTTGCTTTCATCTAGGTAAAAGATAAAGTTACAAAAAAAAAAGGAATATTAATAAACTTAAATCCATTTATTTATATCAGTGGTCTTCAAACATTTTCATCTGATGGAACCCTTAGGTGATTTCTTGGAACCTCATTCCACACACACTTAGTAGAATAAGTCTTAAAATAAAATTTAAAGTTGATCAATATATTATAAATATTTTATGTAAAATCATTTAAAAAACAGCATTGTGTTTGTTATTACAAAACTATCATAAAATTTTAATATAATTTACTCATTAATAATATTAATTTGCGATCCAAGTGTCACCTACCCATGAATTATGCTTAGTAACTGGGATATGTGCTTGCATTTTTTCACACATTCTGTCGAAATCTAGGTCTATTGAAATTACTTGCAGTCGTACTTCATATTCTGCTTGTGATTATTTTTCAATTCCTACTCTATTATCTCACACTCTCTATATATTTATTTATTTGTTTATCTTGGTGGAATTTTAAATCGTTAATAAAATAAATCTTAAAGCGCTCAATTGAGCTGAAATTTTATATACATGATTATTTTGGATGACAATACAATAATTTAATTATAATTAATAAAATTAATTGATTAAAACTAATTATTTACAGAATTACAAATACAGCCACGTTGTCATCATTTTTGGTGACTAAGTGAACATTTTGGCGACTTGTGTCGAAACTTGAAAAGGTTTTTTTTCCTCGCGTTTTAAAGCATTCAGTTGAACTGTAATTTTATATACACGATTGCTTTGGATGACAATACGATACTTTAATGATAATTAATAAAAATGAATTACCACTTAATGTTGTAATTCTGTCATATGTATATGCATATTTATTTTTATTGTAACTGTTTAATAAAAAGTATCTAAAATAAAAATTTTCTTTGTTGATCTAATTAGGAATTGAGACTTAATGTTTTTTGTATTACTTTTTTTTAAATTTCTACTATTAGGTCACTCTCTCTATATATATATATACTTATCTTGTTCAAATTTTCAATCGATAATAAAATACTTTCTATTCATCCAATCAAGTTCAAACAAATTTTTTTAAAACTTGTAGTGGATAACTCTTGATGTCAATACATTTTTTTTCAAATAATAAGTAATTAATTAAATTAAATTAAATTAAATTAATTACCGGTTTTCGACATCGACTTAGATTTTAATCAGTTTTTATAAAAATAATTGTCACAATTCTTGTGATAAAAATATATTAATATTGTGTGCCTCATGTATATAGACTTAAATATTAAAAATTCTACCCCATTTCATGAGCGATAAAAACATTTAAAACAGTCCTTATGCTAATAAAATTTAAAAAATTTGCATACCCTCTGTCATGCGGATGTTTCTAAGAGCGGCAAAAAATTGATGTTTTGGACAGAGGGTTAAAATTTTAAGATTCAAACACATTAAAAATCCATATATTCTTTCTAAGGCTCAAATGCAAAATTTGTGTAAAGTGTTAAATTTTCAAAATGATTAGACTTATTCCGTTAAAATGTTCGATAGATCATCGTACATTTTTTGTTAACGGGATTAGAGATCATAAATGGCGATTACATACCCTTTTTAAATATCAGCATTGTCGTTTACAAACATTCACGTAATTTTTCCTTAGATCAGTGATTCTCAACCCCTCTGCCGCGGCAGTTTTGTTTGCCGCCATATTCTAAAAATGTGGCCGGCAAATGTTTTTAGAATTATAAACTATACTCTAAGAAAAAAAGTAATAAAAACCGGAACGGAATCATTCGACCGTTTTGTGGAAATACACTATTCATCAAATTGTTATTGACCATTTGACTACACTACAGGAGAGTTAGTTATTCATTCCTTACCAAATTTAGACTTAAAAGAATTGAATGGGCTCGCAATCCATTTATGTACTAAATTAACTTTGTACTGTACATGAATTAATTTTGAATGCTGTGGAAGAACTACTTTGACTCCGTAATAATCAAGATATAATTTCAAAACATTTAGAAGAGTCAATTAATTCATTTTGAATTAAAATTAGAGGCAATTATCGCATAATAACAACAAAAAAAGCTTTAAAAATATTGTCACCATTTTCTACATCTTATTTATTTGCATTCGGATTTTCAGCCTAAAGCTATTGCATAAAATATAAATTTATATTTTTTCAAGAATAAAAGTAAAAAAAACTGGGACTTTCACATGATGAAATTAAAAGTGATATTACCATTATTACGACCAAATATAAACAAAATTATCGAAAATCATCAAGCTCAAATTTCGCAAAAAAAATGTATTCTTATAATTAATTAGTAATTAATTATTCAATAAACATTTTAGTGTCTTCATCGTACGTATTATTTTATTTAACATTGAGAACTATTATCACAACCTATTTCACATAGTGTATCACAGAGAAGTAAAATTATCTTGAAATTATTTTATTGCTGTTTGCCGCCAAATTTTGAAATTGTTAATAGTGTACCGCCTAAAAAAAAGGTTGCAAATCAGTGCCCTAGTTAATATACTTTAGAGTAAAAATGTACCTTTCACAATTCGAACAACTCAATTTCTTTTGAGAGTTCGGGTCACGTGGTATAGAAAACCGAAGATGTCACGTGACCACAGTAAACTGCCACGTGAAAGAAGGGAGAATGAGGATTTTCCTCCAACCTTCAATCAAGACAGCCCTAACGGTCTTACTGCTGCTGATGTTTTTCATATACACATACTCACAAGCTTAAAATAGCCTATTCTCTGTTACTTCACCATTGTATAAGAAACTCTAATCGATTACTTCAGATACAAAATATCATCGGATATAAGACAGTGTAATTTATTTAGAGGGTTTGCTTGGTTTATTGTTTAAACAAAGTAATTTAATGATGATTGAACTTTTATATGTTTCTTAAAGACAAAGTTTGTGAATTTTCTTTTTTCTTTTCTTTTTTTATGAATGTATCCCCCTCACTTTTTCTTTCATTTAGAACAGGTGTCGTCAACCTTTTTGGGAAAAGTACCATTCTCTGATAAAAAAAAATTATGCGTGTCACTTACAACTTTTCCATGTATTAAATAAAAAAAGATGAAAAGGTGAAAAAACTGTTACTTATTAGCCTATATAAATAACACATATTTTTAATTCAAGTCTTTGCAGCGGAAATTTAAAAATAGTATAGTAAGAAAGATACAAATGCTATTTAAGCTCAATTGTTAATAAACGTTTTACAGGTTCAATTAGTTAAGTTAGGCACAAAATAAAAACAAATAATTTAAAAGATTTAATTCTAAGTAACTATTAAACTGTCAGTACTTACTTAATACGGCATTTGAAATTGAACTTTTTCTCCCAATCATGTTTATTAGGATTAGATCTAGAAGATGCCTACAAAATTAAGTTATTTTTAGTGCTTATCAACTAGTTTTGAGAGATATTTTGTTTTTATGTTCATATTAGAAAATATTTATTCACAAACATGCTGATCCAAGTTTTGAGGGGGGGGGGGTTGGTGGAAAAAAAACAATTTTAATAAAATTGTGAAAAACTTTTTATCTATTATTAGTTTTTCAAATTTTTCAATAAGTTTTCGTGTGCCACACCATGGCGCGCGTGCCGCAGGCTGGTCAGCCATGATTTAGAAGGAAATGAATATGTTGAGGAAAAAGAATTTTAATAGAAGAAAAATATACTTTTTTTTCGAGATAACAGTGGGGATTTATAGTGAATAATACATTCCTTGATATTCCGAAAAAAAGAACCTTCCAAGTAGTATTAAAAGTTATGCTGTCATAAGGAAAAGTATGATTATTATTTATCTTAGACAATTGTGAAAACTGTATTTAAATACAGGTAGATAATATTTTTATTTTTAATTGACATAATGAAATATTAAAAACTTATTTCACATATGTTTAGTTCAGGACCCAGCCAGGAAACCAAATTTTTAAGAAATGTTCTGTTTATTTGGATCATCATATTTTTGTAAGCAATTTTTTTCCTGCACGGAGATCAGCAAGAGTAAATATATAGAAGTAAGTTGGCAGACATTAACTTGTAGGATGCGATGAGAATTTCAACAAGAGATCTAACCCTTGATTTTAAAAAAAAATGTGAAAAATTGTGATAAGGTACACTGGTTTCATTAAACTGATTTTAAAATTAAATGCCTTTACAGCTGTTACTGATATGAAATCAACATAATAAATACGAGTAAATTGAATATAAAAGTGTCGTTATTTTATTTACCGTAAAATCCGGCGTATAGCACGCATCTATACATTCTTGCTGCATTTTTTAATTTTAAGGTATGTTCGCCGTATAAGGCGCCCCTCCCCCTTTTTTACGAAAGAACCCGAAATGTAAAGGTGCTTACGTTTTGTGTTGTGAATTATATGGACCAGGTGGTCTGAGTGGGTGGAGAGTAGCTGTCACCACGCTCAGACTCCATGTGGTCTGTCTTGACGAAAGCCATATATAACGGATTCTGCTTCAGTTTTAATCTTGAACTTAGCTTCGGTATAGCTATGTGGGCCATTGTGCACTAGGGGATATCTCTCTCGATTATATTTCAGTCTAATATTTTAACTTGGTAATTTAATTTGTTAAATATTATCTTATCTTTTATAATCTTATTACCTTATTTGTTAAATGTTTATGTTTAATATTACCAATAAAACCAGGAAAACACATCTATGGACTCAAGAATTATTTTAATAACATTACACACAGGCATCAGTAATTTATTGTTTTGAAATCATTTATTCGACGTATTGTCTCACGCTTTTGAAGAATGGCATTTCTTTTAAATAAACAGTATTTCGATATATATATAGAAGCCTAATTTTTTTATGCTTATCTTTTTCCATTTTTAAAGTTATCATTTTTATACCCGGTGCACAACGCGCACCTGTAAATTTCGATCTTATTTTTCTATTAAAAGTACCTAAATAGAGATGGAGCTGCAAGTTCTCTGGTGATGTTGGTGGAAGGGAAATAGAAATGGGGGAGGGACCCTGAACATTCTCAGGGTGTTCTCCTTAAAAATTGGGGTGGAACTGAGCCAAATAGTATTGTCACCTGCATAGTGCTCAAAGCTATGACTAACGACAGACGTACAATTTAGAGCCTGTGACATGTTGAATTTCGTGGGCCTCGATCTGACGCTGTCAGACAGGTGGCATTAGCAACAATAACAGAGGTAGTAAGTAAAAAACTTATCTTATCTTACTTAAGGTTGTCTTGTAAAAGAGGAGAGATTTTCAGCATTTCTTTGCAGGTAGGGTAAGATACAAAAAGCAAACATTTTGAGGAAATGATAAATAAATTTACAGCAGCAAAGGCAAAAAAAAATTTCTCTTTGAGTTTGCATAATTCCAGCTGTAGTATCATATTATTACTTTCTGTTTCATGCTATATTTTCAAGTTATTGCATCCAAAATAGTATCTTAAGTTTTTTCAAAGGTATACTTGACAAATATCTTTTGTTGTTGTAGTTTCTAATCTCAGATTGTCTAGCAATGCTAGACAATCTCCATAAATCCAAAAAAATTCAAGAAATTCTAAAAACAGATGAGGGTTCAGAAGGACCTCGTCCTTTTTAAAATCTAAACTGGTTAAGATGTAGGTAGGAAAAACTATCTCGGAATAATACCAGTGGCACTCTGAAAATATCTTCTGACCTTGACGAAAAGAGAGATCTTTTATATGGCCACTCACAAAGCGCACAAAGGCAGTCTGATACTTCCTAGGCATGAGCTTAAATGAACCTCCTGGATTTTTTCCGAAGCACCAAGGAGGATTCGGAGGAGTTCTTCCAAGAGGATTGAGTGCAATCTTCTTAAGGAAGGATAATTCACAGAATGTAAGAGACCTAGAAGGGCTCACCCCCTGCTCAGCCGTATTCCTGGCTAAAAAATCGGCTTTCTCATTACCATCAATCCCCACGTGGGATGGAACCCACTGAAAATGCATACGATGATTAGAAGAAATCCGATCAAGAATATCAAGGCTAGTCTGGTCCTCTATTGATGTCCAGTTGAATAGATGTTGTACGGAAGCTCGGCTGTCATTCAGAATCCAAACGACTTGGAAAATGAACTTTGTTTCACATGCGAACTGCAAACTTCTTCTGATAGCAATAAGCTCCGATCTAAAAACGAAACAAAATTTTTGATTTTTGATCTTTACAAACAAAGGTCAAAGTATTGGGTCTGAAGCTTTCACGGAAGCTAGCATCTTTACCCGGCTTTAGGTATCCGACTACGTTCGGAACCCTGATTTTAAAAAAAGCACATAAATGGATAATTTTCATGATATTTAGTGTCACTTAGATTAGAATACACGTATAAAATTGTTTTAAGGACATCTTGGCAAAAAAAATTATATAAATACAATATTTTGACACAAAATTAACTTAGAATAACCTTTTTTCACAATGTTCCCCGTTTATAAAAAAATGCTTTGATAAAAATAATAAAATTATGCTTATATAAAGTAAAGACTTCGCTAGAGAGTCTGAACTAGATCTTTTGAAAAATTCATATTATTTTCAGAGTTACCACCCATTGAAATAATTATCGGCGTTTTTTTTTCTTAAAATTTCTCCCCTCTGTTGTCGTAAAATACGGATAAATCTACTTCTAAGTTATATATTTAAAAAATTCTAGTTCAGCGTCTGTAAAAAGGTCTGAGCTATATACAGGCAAAATATTATTATAATAGAAGCATTTTTCATAAAAGGAGAATGTTTTGAAAATGGGTCATTCTATGTTCATTTTTTGTCAAAATATTTATATTAAATATTTTTTTTTACTATAATAATATTCTTAAAACAATTTTATATACGTTTTCTAAGTGACACCAAATATAAATATTATCCATTTATACGCTTTTGCAAAATCACGGTTCCGAACGTAGTCGGATACCTTAAGGACAAGGATGGTGATTGCTCTCATCCATCCTCGCGGAAAAAAACACAGTCTCCAAGAGAGATTGAAGAAGTCCAGAAGTCTTCGCATTCTGTGAGGTCCAAGATGAATATCTTACATTATTACAAATATCTTAGTATAACAAAGTTTTATTTTAATTTCTATGTTATGTTTCATATTAATTTTTTAAGAAACAGCATAGTTTTTAATATAATTTTCATGAACTATTTAACGAGAGAAAAAAATAAGGATTTGTGAAAAATTATTAATCTTTTGTTGCTTGACATTTGTTTACTTGGATAACTTTAATCTTGAAGTAATAGTTTATTAGTCATGAAAATGTTAGCATTCTGTTTAGATTAATATTATTTCTAATTATCATCAATTTTAATGTTATTCAATATGTCATTTTAATGAGTATATTTCCTGAAACTATTAATCTGCCTAATATTTGGAATTCGTAATAAATACTTTTTTTTATTTGAGAATATTTAGTATCAGATAAATATTATTTAAAAATAAAAAAAAAAAATTCGAATTACAATGCGTTCGGAAAAGGGAAATTAAATGCCTTGAATGGCAGCACTTCAAGAGAAAAGGATTATATGACGTGTGAACAGTATTTCGAACAATAGTTTGAATACTTCGAAGGTAAAAACAAGATTGATTATCATGGAGTATCCTCAAGATTCGTAAATAAATTATTTTGTTTACGGGAAAAAAACCTTTATTAATTTGTGAAATCTTATTGCGTGAGGAAGAGGAGACTTAAATGCCCTGAATGGCAACACTTTGAGAAAAGAATTAAATGACATGTGAATAGTATTTCGAAAAGTAATTTGAATATTTCAAAAGGTGAAACAAAATGTAGGTAATCGCACAGTATTTTCGAGATTCATAAATAAATGATTTTGTTTACGGAAGAAAGGCATTTATTTAGATGTGAAATATAAATTTAGTTTTGGTCGAGATTTTTTTTTAAACAAATACAAATTTACAATAATGTTACAACTTTTGTGTAATACATACTTAAAACAGAGTAAGTAGTTTATATCATGATGTGTAATGCATTTATATTACTATATGTTGTATTTATTTTAAGTTAAAATTGTAATATTCGCAAACAACGCCGTTCCTTTCATTATAATGGCGATTCAATGGAAACTTGGCGATAGAGCCAATTTGGCATAATTTTTAGCAACCATGTTGGTGACCATTTTTTGGCGAGTTGGTATCACAAGGATTCTTCTAGAAAATGCAAGAGATATCTACTACTAATATCACGATCTATCACGCAAGCAGATTTTTCTCGAAAGATCCTTGAGAGTATAAATAGGGAGAGTCCGTCACCGAAACTGAGTTTGTCTCGTTTTTACCGTTGAAGATTAGTATTGGTTTGACTGTGAAGAGTCGACCAGTTATTAGTTACTAATTCGGCTGTTGTGTAGGACGAGCGAGTGCTTGTGAATAATCTTTTAATTACTTGTATTTTAGACATTAATAGTTGTGTCTGAGCGCCGTAGAAGGTGTGTAAGCATTCTAAGATTTATTAAACAAATTTGAGTACTTTATCCTGTATTTCAAGGATTGCGACTATAAATTTTCATTGCTCCCAAGGAGCTTGATCTTTGCGACTAATTTGCATACAATCCTCGAATCCCGATCTACGTAACAATAAACTTTATTTAAGCATAGTTTAAAATCACTGGTTAAACCATACTCAATTCATAAATTGATTCAAATTATTTTCAACATAGGAAATACCAATATGTTGTTTACATTATCTTAATAACATCTATATGAAATATCATGGAAATTGTATACAGGTGCATATCGTAACTATCATATTGTACAAACAGTTGAAAAATTCTCTGCAGCGGAGTTATTTACCCCCACATTAATTAAACGATAGTTCTGACATTTTTAAATGTACTTCATTTATGAACATTGAGGATCTTAAAAGTTAATTTTTTTATTAATAAACGTAATAAAAACTTTTAATGTGAATATTTTCGTTATAAATCCCAAGCAATCCACACTTTCGTAATTTTTCTCCTTTTTACATAAAATTTGGTTTATTCAAAAGCATTTTAAAGCTTCTTAAGCTAAAACTGAAAGAAAATGTCTTGTCTAGACTTAACCATATTCGTCATATAAACTTAAGTATTTTTTTGACGTATATATAATTATGAATGCAAAAAATAAATAAATAAGTAACCGGAAGTACGAAACCTAATTAAATAAATTTTAAAAGCTTTTATGAGTCTGCTATTTCTTTCCAGTAATTCTGAAATAATTTTAATAATTTTTTCATTGCTTAGTTTAATCTCTAAAGTGTTTTTTTAAAAAAACAGCAAAAAAAAAAACTTCGATATTTATATGAAATAAATAACACTACTTCTCCATCCACTTTAATTATTAATTCTTTCAATTCAATTAGAAAATGTTTGCATAAGATTAAATTTGCCAAATAATCAAAAAAGTTACATTAAAGCCTAGAGAAAACTTTGTTTTGGTATGAATAATTACAAGTATGTTAACATTTTTTTTTCGTTATTCCATTAAAATTATGTTTCCTTATTGTCAGTCTACAATAGTTCTCATCCTCAAATGCATATAATGCTTTGAAAATACGAAATCCGTTGCCAGTTTTCTTCCTGTAGAACGATATTAATTCAGAATAGAACAAAATAGAAACTGAGAATTTAATGATTTCCTCACAAATAATCACACGACTACTAAATAATTTATATATTCAATTGAATACAATATATACTCATGACTATCGTTTGTTTTTACAATCAACCGCTATTTACAATCATCGAACATTCTTTTTTTAGAATTCGCGTTTTTGTTTTCTCTGTCACTCGAATAACGCCGAGAACTTTCAGTGATACAATACATTTTTATCGTCCCTTTATTTATAATATTGTCATTCCATCGAAAAAAATTCTCAACATCGATTCATAAGAATTTCCAACTTTCAAAGGATATTTTTAGCCACTTTTTGGTAATATTCAGACTTTTCATCAAAAATCGTCTGATTTTTTTTAGAGTATTGTAAAATTTCTTTTTTAAAATCGTCAAAATTCATGAAAACATTTATTGCTCCTATTTCACAGTTTTATGAAAAGTCTTAAACGTAAATTTTATTTTTTGATATGTCATGTCATTATATTTTTAAGCTGTTTTTTTTTTATATTACATTTTGAGGTTTAGCTTTGATTGTAATTGTAACCACTTACTTGTTACAAGCAGGCTTGGTTATGAAAATCGTTCAAATAGAATATTATAATAAAAGAAATTTTTAATTTTACTTCAACGGAAAAGTTTTGCAAGTCATGATTGTCGTTTGTATAAGTTTATAATCGTAGCATAAAATATTTACTCAATCGGCTTTAATTTCCACTCCTTATTAATGTAGTATGTAACGATTCAATTTCCAATATTGTTCTGAAATTTTCCAAAAGAAATATTTTAGTTCTGGTTCTTTAATTTTCTTTTAATTTATAGATTAATTTTAGGAATTTTGGTGTCGAAGATATTATTCATACAAAACTCAGGTTTTGAATAGTTATTAATTATACTAATATTATATACAACAATATGTTTTGGTCCAGGACGAATTTCGTTAATTATAAACATATTTTATACACACAATATCCCCCTGAGGCAGAATACTAATACATAACAAGTAATTTAAGAAAATTTTAATTCAATTCCCACTTTGTTAGAAAAACTTACTGGAGCTATCTTTTGATGCTAGTTTTAACATCGTCGGAAATAACGCAGAATAAATTTATATTTAAAAAATAAAATTTAATTAATGGATTAATATTTGAAAAAAAACTGTATTAACATGAAGTGTCATCAGATACGAGTTTTAAGAAATGTGTTGAACTGGAGTGGATGAATCAAAAGTATTTTATAAGCGATTGAAAATTTGAACAAGATATATATATATATATGTAGTGATAATTAGATTAAAAATTAAATTCTCTATCTAGCACTTAACTCATATTTTTACTTAACTCTTCAAGTATCAAACTAATCACCCATTTATTTCTTCCGAACATATGGCCTAGCCAATAAACACGTCTAATTCCAGATCGTTATATTTAATAGCCCTATATGTCAGCATTAACTTTCAAGTGCTCTCATGAAATCCGCGATCGGTGTTTTAAGTGTTAACCACTTAAGATTTTCGGTGGCGTGCTTTTTTCCTCTCTGCTCTTAGCGTCAGAATTTGTCTAACTTTCATCAAATAAAGATCCTTTTTAAAAACTAAGTCTGTTTCTGACTTCAAATCATGTCATATATATAGGGGGAGAGAGTGAACTAATAGTAGGAATTAGAAAACACACTGTGATATATAACCTCATAATATATTAATCTTAAAACTATTATAATTTTGTGATGAAAAGTATTAAAAGTTGTGTTATACAAAAATTTCATCAGAGATTTTTAATGTCATCATTAGATTCTTAGAAATATTTATTATTATTACGATACAATTTTTTTTGCCACAAATACTAATTTTTTTTTATCTTTATATGGATTTCAATAGACTAAATTTCAACTTCATCAAACTTTATAGTATTCTGTAACATATTGTTCCTTTTTTATAGTGCGAGAAAAAGTTTTTCTGTGTTTAGTTGTTTTATGCATTATTATTCCTATGCATTATTTTTAATCTACTCGCTTGGTTCATATGATACAAAATAGTGCGGAAACTTTTGACGATAAAGAGGAACATGGGATTGTGAGTCTCAAGAGAAATTATTTAATGGTAGGGATTTTTTGAAGAGATTAAAATAAATTAAATTAAGGGTTCTTCATCCTGATTATTACTAAATTTAATAATTAAGAATGAAATTGGATTGATTTGGATTTTAAGGGTTACTGCATAATTTTGTTTTTCTATAGTTAAATAACTCAGTATTAGTATGGAACATAAGGGATACATAAACGGTGAAATTTAGTACATCAGGTACGATTAATAAATAAATGATAACCATTTTTCTTTATATTCATTTACAGTAATGTACACTTTGTTATGAATTGTAATATCGCTTTTTTGTTTAAATAAATTTTGAATAATAATAGTTGTGAACTGTGACGGGCTCACGCGTTTTTTCATTAACATATCCTTTTGGGTTCTTTGGGGCCAGAATAAATGGCAACTCTTTTCCAACCAACCCGAGAAGGAAACGTGAATCAAAGATGCAAATTAGGAAGCTTTTAAATAACAGAAGTTTAGAGTAAGCGATGTGGCATTTGGGGAAAGTTATGTTAATGCGTGTGGCAAGTGTGAAGAGTGTTTCGCGAAGTTAAGTGATAGTCAAGAGAGGTTACTCGGTACAGCGAGCCCTTAGTCAAGGTGCATACCATTGCATGCCAGTGAACCGCAACTTCAGCCAGTATCAGATAGATTGATGCGTCGTTGGACATTAAAGGTAGGAGTGACCATTTAAATATTTAAATCTAAGTATACATTTGAATTGAGCTTAGGCGAGTTAGTTGATAGTGGTCCGGGTTACGTTATTTCGGTATTATATATTGTGCGTTTAGCCACCGTAGATTCTCTCACGTATCATATTATATAATCTGTTATTGGGGTATAAGTTAAGATCTTAATAAAGTAATATTAAGATTACGGCAGCTTCTAGTTCTTCATTTATTCCTACACATCTAGCTCACGCTGATAATCTAGGAGAAGGGCACCCGAGTGGGGCGTCCTTAGAGAATGTTTAATATCATTCTTGAATAAAATAGTAACATCAAATGAACTACTGAAAAGTTCACAATTAATTAAAATACAAATTAATACAAGTTAGTGAGGTTATTACACCAATTCCAAAACTACAATAAACTTTCAAAAAATGCAGTTTTGTACTTGGATATTTATCAAGAAAGTATAAAACCAATATTTTCCTTCACCTTTTACTTACGATCTATAGTAAGGCCAATTGTTTTCGGCCTTAGAAAATTCAAAAGTAGAAAATAAATTTATGATAAAAAATATAATTAAAACTCTAGAAGGGAAGGTAACATAATATTTCCTTCTGACCGCCCAACGGCGAACCAACCCCTATTATAAAAATAATACAACCATTCATGCTTATTGCTCAAATTGTAAAACTGTAATTTACATGCATGATATAGCTCTTTTCATTTGTTCGGTTTTTTTCTCAAAATGAGTTCTTGGTGCCCCTCTTCAGTTAAATTAATCACTGAAGCTGTATTGTCCAACACTTCATTGAAAAAGTCCTCAGATTTCGATAAATCCGCAGCTTTTGCAGTTTCCCGGAAAGTTGAGTATTTAGTTCCGTTGATTGTTAATAACCTTCATATGAGACAACGCCTTTCTTCTCACGCAACGATTCTAGTGCAGTCTAGTCTAGTTCTTTTTCTTCGAGAACCTGCAATAATGTAGTATCGCAACCGTATTAGCGACATTATATGAAACGAAGCACATGTTCGTCAGTTCAGCACGTACGATACATGCGAAATCAGACTTGCCAACTTAGTGATCTATGTTGAACGTTAGCATTGTTTCGATAGCACGTAATTAGTTTATTACAACATCACGAAAAACTTTTATATAGAGGGAGATTAATAATAATTTTGTATTATTTTATTTGCTTACTTAGTTTCAAAATTTTGCTGCTTATTTTTTCCTCTCAGGAAACCATTTTTTTTTTCTTTTTATTTTCTAAACTCTTAGTAATTAAGCAATTTATATATCATGCATTCCTCGGTATTAATTAAACTAAATTTTACAGGATTTTCAAGAGAGAGAGAGGATTTCATATACTAGTATTAACCTTATGACTGTATATACATTAAGGCGTGATGGTTAGGATTTAGTTTTCAGTATATCTTATTTCGACGAAGTGTTGACAACATAGTTATTATAACTCAAATTATGTTGACTATTGTGCCGAAAAAAATTCAGTTTGAGGGAAGATTTACTTGAATGCTTACATTTAAAAAAAAACTGAAGATAATTAATTGTTGTGTGAGGGTTTGGAGAATTATACCTCATCAATTTTTCAACTTGTGAGTATTAACTTCGATGGCTCAAAAATGATGATTTCGATATGTGGTGTGAAGAAAGACTATAAATGTTTCGGGAAGTAGTGTTGCAATTATTATTGAAAAAAAAAAGACTTTTCCCAGTTTGATTTGATTTTAGTGTACGTTGCACTTTGGAGCAACATGAGGCCATTGATGACAGACCTCGTTATTTTAAACCACAGTCAAGTAACGTAGACTACACACATAAGTTGCCATACCTCTCTCAAAACTTCCATTCCACGCTTCGACAGATTTAACTCGCATCAGCTACTGTACACGACTAGCCAGTGGCGCTAGGTATCGAACCCATGACTCGACAACGCCACCCACGGGTTCCCGACTTTGACAATTCGGCTACCATGGTCCCCCCTGTTAACCACAAAAAGAATTTACAGAATCTTTGGAAGTGACACAAAATCAATTTTTTTAGGCTTCAAAACCCTGGGTATAATAAGTACACCCAATTCTTTTTTTACGCAGTAGAAGCGTTCCTTAAAAAACAGTGCAAAAAAAATAATGTAGAAAAATACATGCGATGTACGGTAAATTTGGGGATGTATTCCACAATTTTAAAAAATCGTGTAAGATGAAAAATCTTTTTAAATTTTCCCAAAAAACAGTTCAAAAAAGTAATCTGTGCTACATATTCTAAAGAAAAAAAAATTGTAATTCAATTTTAATAAAAATTAAAATTAGTGCACAGTAAAATTTCAGTCTATAAGTACGAACAGCATATAAAAATTCAAACTGAAATAACTATTTCAACGCTATTTGATAACAAGCGCGTGCAAGTTTATTACAAACTAGATCAAAAGTGCTATTATTAGAGAATGTGTCAGATATGTCTAGTACAACTGCCGGTTTTGATTCAAATGAAAAATTTCATTCGTTATTAACTGCCTCTGTTGGTATTTTTGTTGTTACAAAGTCTTATTAGTGGCTGTCTTTTTGGTTCTTCACAAATTAATTATATAATTCTAGATATCCTCCTACTCAAGATTATGTACAAATTTTAATGCACGCTCTATGTCAGGATCATGAGCAATAAAATGTTGTAATGGAAAATTTTAAGCCCTCAAGAATTCATTCAGCTGCTAAAATACCTGAACTTCACCTTCGACTCTCTGTTTTATTATCACAAAATCGTTCAAATCATCCTCATTCAAAAAGCCCCGATTCCCCCAATTTTTTTTTCCCGAATTCGTATAAAAAATTTTTTGTTAAATTCGTGTACCGTGTTACTTCAAAATTCTGTAGAAAAAGAGTTGGTTGTAATTAGATGTAATAAAAATTAAAGCTACAAGATGTGGAAAGGAGATTTTTCATGTGCAAACAGCTACTCGAAAGTCAAAAGAACGTTCTTCTTACGACAAATTACAATTGGTGTTGAAAAATGAATTTATTTCGATAATGCAAAGCATAAGAAATCATGAGATAAGCCCAGCCATGTATTTGCATCAACGGCGAAACCAAATATTCATGAATCAATGCACATTTGGTGGGATCAGATTGGTGCAATATATTATGAGTTGTAAAAATTGAGTGAAACTAATGCGGGAATAACTAATGTTTACAACTGATGCATCTGAACCGAGAATTAAAGAACTAACAGCTGGAATATGAACAGATAATTGGCAAAGGGTTTTTTTTTATTGAAAACGATTATAAAATCCCCTTTCACAACAAAGTATCACACGAGGCTCACAGAAGTAAGTATTAAGCACACATTACAAAGCAACGAATGAAAAAAAAAACTTTCCAGGCTATGAAGGATTACAAATATTTACAACATATTCACAGAACTTTTTAAAAGCACTTCTGATGGAAATATGAAAGTGAAGATTCACAGAAGCCAGTTTATACTAAGTCCCTTGAAAGCCAGTCTTAGGATCTTTCGTTCTCTAACAAACTTGGAACACAGAGGGAGCACATATTCTACATTCTCCTCTCCACCAACGGAACTAAGTTAAATTTATTCAAGTAGCTTTTATATATAAAGTTAACATGACCAAAATTACAAATTGATTTAGTTTGTATGTATTATAAAAATGATGGCAGATGACTCTTATTAAAGGTTAAAAACAATTATTTTGTTAAGCTCCCTTTATTTGAAATGAGATATTCTGGTTCCAAGACTTCACCATTCTTCTTTTCATAATCTTCTTGTAAAATGATTTAGGAATATTAACGGGGGGCAAAGTCAATTTCGCGCTTGGTGGTAGCCCTTGCAATTCAATCGGCCCACTCATTTCTAAGACCACCCGTGTGTTCGCAAACAAATGCAAAACATTAGGCTTTTAAGTCGCTTTTGGATCTCGAAGACTATGTTGTTTGACAAAAAAATACACCTCAGAGAATCCATGGATGAAAGCGAATCGGTGCAAAGGAGATAGTCTGAGATCACACTATTTTGTTCAGTGATCCATTTAATGGCAAATTTTAAACATAAAGGTTCAGCTAGAAAAGCTGTGCATTTATCACGATTTCTAAATTCAAAGTGCTCGCAAAGTGATTTTGCTACAGGATAATGGTTCGATTAGAAGTGCCATTAAAGAATTACCTGGAAATTGGGATATTCTACCCCACCCGCCTTGTTCTCTAGACATTTCACTCTTAGACTACCTCTTGATCTAATAAATGACTCACATGGCTTGTCTGAGCAATACTTCTATTCATTCGAGGAACGCAAAAAGGAACAAAATTGCTTTGGTTTTTAGATTCTCTTTAAAGATTATTCGTTTTTTCAACGCGAAATTCGTATGCTGCCAGAAAAATGGTATAAAGTTGAGGCTAGTTAGGGAAGCAATAAATCTGTTGCCCTTTTTACACAATAAAGCAGTGCTTCTCAACCTTGTCTCACGAGTTCGAGTTCAGTACCACTAAAGACCCGCCGTGTAGGGCAGCGGTGCACGTTAAATCTGTCGAGAGCTGAAACGTCCTCCCGTTGATGTGGTAGTTAGGAGAGGGGGTGCCAGCTCAGGTGTCGTCCACGTCACTTGACCATGGTTCAAAATTACGTGGTCCGTCGCCAAAAGCCCTAGTGTAGCTGAACAGTGCGACGTTAATAATCAATCAATCAATCAATTCACACAAAAAAGATCATTTAATCATCTCGCTGCGTAGTTATTTTATCAAAGTGGGTTAAAAAATTGCGTTTTTTTTTTATTACGTATTTCAAATTTACTTATTAAATCAATATTTAAAGTCAAAACATACAAAAAAAATTTGTAAAAGAGTTAATTTAAAATATAGAACTGGATCATAAAAAAATATGAACACAAAAACATAAATTGAAACATAAACACAGGAACAGCACGGGTTGCACAACTAAATAGTCGGAAAGAATGTATACCGCGGAAATCGCGGGATGCGCAGCGAGAGGATTAAGACTTAATTTTGTACGCCCTATACAGATTGATTCATAATTAGAGTGTGACCAATTTTAAAAGCATGTAACTATTTGTGGTAAATTTTTATAGCTTTATTACATAAAAAATGAATTGTTTAAATTACCGATGTAGCTATTTTTATTAGTAGGAGTAAAATATGGCTTTGAAGTTAGGTCCTCAAATTGGGAACTAAATTTTAATGCTTTTGAAGGATGGTTGCTCAAATTCTATTATAAATAAAACATTAAAAATCAGAAAAGAATTTTTGTAATGAATTACTATCTGAAGTTTGAAAAGAGAAAAACTTTTGCTGGTAATCAAAAGCTCCCGGAAAAAATGCGGATGAAAGGAAAACCTTGGCGAAAAAGGAAAAAATGTTTAAAAAACTATCGCTGTAGAAAAAGAACTTAACTTAACATAGAACTTAAGCAAAGAATCTACAGGTATCGCAATCGACAATTTGTCATCAGATAAAGAAAATTGGCTATAAAAAAGTGAATAAACCAGTCTGTCATCAAATGTCTGCAAAGACAGAAGAAAAACGGTGAAAATGTTCTTACCTTCTGTATTTAATGTTACGCAAAGGTAGATACAAAACATGGATAACTTCTGATAAAGCACTGCTTCATCTGTCATCCACATCTGGTAAAAAGAAGGTAAAATATATTTCATGCGAAATGCATGAAGAATGTACAATGCTAAAGCAAACCACATTGAAAATTTCATGTAAATAACTTAATAAAAACTTATGATACTCTGAAATTGATTACATTATTTTTGAATCAATCTGTATTGCATATTTACAATTAATATTTAGATGACAGAACAATTGTCTCATCAAAAAATGCTTATGAATTGAAAAAATTCTCCGTTTATTGTCAATATTATTAAAAAATAAAAAAACACTATTGCAAAATACTGAAATGTGAAAGAAAGTGTACATAAGCATTTCAGCATTATGTAATTAATATTTAACCAAACAACGTGTGTACTATATACTGCTAATTGTTTTTAAGCATAAATTAATATTTAGATAATTTTAAAAATAATTAGAAATATTAGAACCACACATACTGTCATATTGCATAGTTAGAAACTAAGTAAACATCTCATAAAATACAAATATGCTTTCAGGAATAAGTAAACATTTGCTAACATGAAATATACACAGACATACACTCAGACTGTTTTTAATCGGATTTTTTCTAATACATGAATACAAAATACTAAGCAGAATAATACATTATATATATATATATATATATATATATATATATATATATATATATATTTCGGAACTTAGGCTAATTTAAAATCTAATTTTTGAAAAAATAGTTGCAAATATGTCTAATTATTTGCAATAACATATAAAATTTATTGTGGCTCTTATAAGTTAAACATACGCTTATGACAAAAATTAGTTGAAAATCACGAGAAAAATGTTAACTTAAAAGACATTTGATTGTACTTATTTCTCTCACACTTAGTTAAATATTTCACGTCAAATTTTCACACGAAAAGAAAAATGTTGTTTTTTTCTAATACTATATAATCTAACGTTTTCTAGGAAATATTAGTGTAGAATCAATAAAGTCCTGAACTGAAATATAAAATAAGAGGCCCTTAACACCTAGATATGGTATTTGTTATTTGAGTTTCAGTGAGTGTTCAACAACACAGTGAAATCCTTCGTTTGTGGTTGAAGAATAATAAATAAATTCTTCCAAGAGTTTTGAAACTATTTGTTTTATTTCAGATGATCCACAGGATCAAAGAACGCCATAGATGCCAAATATTTGAGTTTAACACTATGTTAAACATGAAAGGGAAGCATTCATTTTCTCTGAGTTTTTAAGAAATGAGGCAGGTTTGATTTTCCTTTTCCGAAAGACCCTTTGATGTAGTACACACACCAGTAAACATATATTATTCATCTAATTGAAAGGATCGCCATGTTTCAACAGAAAATATTTATGCGATACGATGGATATAAATAAATAATTTATTTTTATACCTTTATATCGCAGTTCCACATTTTGTGTACTTAACTCGTACTTGATTGAAGTTCGCAGCTTTCCTATTTATTTTATACTGAAAATTCAATGTGTGTTTCTCTAATGATAATTTTTTAGGGGAAATGAAAACTGGCAGCAGGCAATGAAGAGCAACCGGAAGTGCATCTTTCATCCTGCGTCATATCGTGTGGTTTTCTCATCCTGTAGAAACTTGACGTTGTGTAACAATTTGGCTGTTTACTGTTCTAGCAATGAGTATTACATGTTGTAACATCATGACCCGAGGTTTACTTAAATTTCTGGGTTGTAAAATGAATCCCACAGCTTTAGTAAAATTATCTTTTTGTTTACAATTTTACAGAATTAACTGTTACCTTTAATTATGATATATGTCAGTTCGAAAATTTATGCATCTAACTATCAGTTACTTCTGTTGTCGTCCGTTGTGCTCTTTCTCGACGGTCTGAAACTTAATTTCGTAATATCCACAATCCACCAGAATAGTGGAGTAAAATTTCTAGTTAGTATTTCACATCTCTAGATGAACTCAGGGTCATTTTTAACTTCCCTAAGCCCTAGGCACTTCAAATTGTTGCGCCCCCTCCCATTATTTCCAGAGCTCTCCCTCCTTTTCTTTTTACCTTGCCAGTTTTGATTCAAGAGAGATTTTTCTTTAACTCTCTTACTCTTTTTCCTGTCTTTGTTTCTGCTCCTTGTGGACAGTCTTTCCAGTATCCACCAACTATGAATCCACCGTATCCCAGACTGGCAACCGGCAGTATAAGGAAAGGATAGTGGCATGGTTTGTCCACTCTTGTTCATTTCTTACCCCTTGCAGCATCACGGCCCACCCACCCTTTTGTGAATTAATGCAGTACCTTTATGAAATCGTTTGCAATTTTAATATATTGTATGAACTGCTATCAACCTTTTAATTATCATCGTTTTACTTTCTGTTACATTTAGACATTCTTATTCTTTGTTGAGCCACTGTCATTGTACTTGTACAACAAAGCTTGTCTGCGATCTTTGACCATAGCAAAATCATTAGTGACATCACTGTAATCACAATTTAGGTTGTATCATCGTTTTGAGTACATAGCAACGTGAAACTGCCCAGCTTTTCATTTTCCAAAGTAGATGTTTTCCATAATTCCATGCGCACACACACAAACGTACAGCATGCATGCCTCGCTAGACGGTGGTGCGTTCATTCCCTGTAATTTTAATTTTTTCTCTTTTTTTCGCCCTCAATATCGTGCGCCCCCAAATATTTGTGCACTAGGCACATGTCTAGCGTACTTAAGCGGAACGATTGCCCTGGATGAACTTCTTTATATCACTGAACTCGCCGAGATTGATCTTTCGCTGCCTCGCAGCTTTCCGTCGTATCAACTGCGTAATATCGCTATTCTCGTTGCCTCGCAGCCTTTCGATAGTATCGCTTCTCGCTGATCTCCCTATTTCCTTCTCATCTCTCTTTAAACCAGTGCGACCGCGGTAGCCGAGTGGTATAGGTATCGGACCGTGGCTTGCCTTGTCACGAGTTCGAGCTCAGTACCACTAAAGACCCGCCGTG
>BMAV01026917.1:366249-378346 GCA_019973955.1 Trichonephila inaurata madagascariensis
CACCGTGTAGGGCAGCGAGAGCTGAAACGTCCTCCCGTTGGTGTGGTAGTTAGGAGAGGGGGTGCCATCTCAGGTGTCGTCCACGTCACTTAACCATGGTTCAAAATTACGTGGTCCGTCGCCAAAAGCCCTCGTGTAGCTGAACAGTGCGACGTTAATATTCAATCAATCAATCTTTAAACCAAAGCTTCTCAAACTTCCAATGTTTGCGACCCAATATTCAATCAGACTTGTAATTTGCATCGCCCCCCCCCCCATACAATAGCGGAGTATTAAATTCAATAATAGTATGCCGTTAAACATACAATACGACTTAAACCTCTTAAGCCCCAACGTAAATAAACGTCTCGCTCAGCCACTGTGTTTATTGCCCTCAGACGTATAAATGCGTCTTTTCGAAGTTATATCTTTCCTGTGAACTGCTATCCATAAAACTATTCCGAAGGCTTTAGAGAAAGCAATAAAATGACCTTGACAGTATTTGCGAAGGATTCACTTATTTTAGAGGATCTGATTATTTACTCTCCTCTTTTCTACCATCTACCCCCTCAAAACACCACATACGCTTACCTACGTGCTAAACGGGGGCATTGGAGAGCGAATCACATAATTTTTAATCGGCATTTAAGAGATTAATTATAAACCGTACAAATTATCAAGATAAGTGTTAATGTTGGCATGTTATCATATATATGACAAATCCATAGGGTTACTGGTACTTATTAAACTTCTCCTTAACTTTGGATTGTGCACTACTGATACATTTATAAGTGTATTATATTGTAAATGAGTATTTTATTTTTTTATTTTGTCAGAATGTATTTGTTTGTTTACTTTCAGTAAGTTAATAACTTTTAAAATAATTTTTCTTCGACTTTTCAAGAGACTCAAGCCCCCCTCGTAGGGTTAAGACGCTCCCCTAAAGGAGCGCGCTTTACAGTTTGAGAAACACTGCTTTAAACCTTTTGGATGGGTCTCTATCACGACCCATGCAATTTCTGATTAGAAGGAACAAGGGTCTGCACCCGTGGATAGGTACCCTCAATCTTTATCCCAACCACCATTGGTTGTTCGCAGACAAAGACCTGTCTGGACCGCGACATTTTTGTTACCATAAATCGAAAACAATATGGCGGAGGGCATAAATTAACCAGTCACTTCGATATCGAGAATACAATCCTTGGCATTCCTTTCGCACAAAAGCCGATCATCTCTTTTACACATGTACACCATGGTCACGCGTTAAAGTAAATGGAAAAATGAACAGCCGTTGAAACAGGTGTGTATTTTATCTATAGTTCACTTTGAAGAAAAGGGCATATGGCGTGATTCTTAGCCTAGGGCGTCAGAGGAAGAAAGAGAGGTAACAATTAGGTGTCTAAGATATAATGCTACGATAGGATAGAGAATTACTTTTGAATTGAATCGAATTGATTCGAATTGACTTTTGAATTAAAATCGCATTCTAAAGCAATGCGAGGACTATTGGCTACTTACGTCGTAATGTGGAACCCCGGTCAGGACACAATAATGGTATCTGAACTCCCACACCACTCTCCCAAATCTTGTAGTCCACACAACACCAGCATGAGAATTTTGAACCACGAAACATTTAATTTTAATCAGCCCCTCTACATCGAGCATCTTCACTGAAACAAACATTCACTATTTGGCGACCATGACCACTCGGTTACTATGGTTACAAGATGGGTGCGGGAGTAAACTCTCTCCCAAAACCAAATAATAGGCGAAGGATCGGTAGGCAGTGTATAATCAATAGTCATAAAACCTCTTATGACAGTACTGCCAGACTGGGTGATAACCATTGCGTCTTTGTTGGTAAAATAGGGATCATCTGAGGAAACAATATCAGGACATTCGTTTGTCCATGATCAGCATTTAATGCCTCATCTTTATCACCACTAGTGGCTATTCTGTATGGTTTGAAGAAATAGCAGCAATGGATTATTTGCTGAAATTTCCTTTGCTGAAAAGGATATCAAATGATATAGGCTGGCACAGATTGTTTTCAACATACCCTAATTGGGTTGCTTATACAGCAATGCAATTTGTAATTGCCATGTGCACAGCATGTCAGCCCTAGGTGATGGGATAAGCTGATGCAATTTTTCCCATCAATTGGTGCGTCCTTTCTGCCCCCCCCCCCCCCAGATTCCATATTCGTGTCATTGTGTCTTGTTTTCAACCTCCACTAGTATCGAATTTTCAAAAGAGTAATGCTTAAACAGAAATTCTTATGTAAAATTCAGAAATACTCTCGACTGACTTCATCGAGAGTTATTGAAACGTCTCATATTAAAATTTGGGAAAAAGTTATTCCAGCACTCAAAAAGGCTTTTTTGTTCTATTTTTATGTTGTACTTGTAATCAGTGCTAAGCGCATAAGATTTTGATATGATGGCTGTGTTAATTAATTACAAGACTTATCAAGGTCAATGCTCTTTGCAATTTACTCTCATATATATATATTGGATACTTCTATCTTAATGTTGAATTTTAGATAGCCAGCATTATAGTAAGAATATGGATTAAGAATGATTAGAATATACAGTAGAATACAATAATGAGTGAGTGTTTATTAATATTGCATCATGTATCAACACAAAGGGTATTTCAAACGGAACTCGTAGTTTTGGACCACGGTCAAGTGACGAGAGCAACATCTGAGCTGACATCCTCTATCCAAACTGCCACATCACGCCAACGGGAGAACTTTGAGCCTCGACATATTTAACATGCATCGGCTCATCTACATGGTGAACCTTCGGAGGCACTAAGGCTTGAACTCATGACACGCTGTTCACGAGTAGAATACAATAATGGAAGATATAAATTTTTAAGAACATTTCTTTAAAATAAATTACTCGTCCTTTTATAGAAATATGTAAAATAAAACACCATAAAAAATACATGAAGATAAGTACTTAAATTAAGTCATACTTAAAAAAAAATTAGGGATTATGATGTACAGGGGGCAGGTAACGACAACCTATGGCATACATGCCACAAATGGCAATCGGTACAATTCTCTGTGACACTCCACAAATTTGTCGGTTTTTGAGTGGATGGAGGTTTATAATTTTGAAATGGAACTTATTGGACAACATCTACAAAATTATGGAAAGCAACATCTACTGAATAACGAAAAAATCTTATAAATAACCCTGTCGTGGCCCGATGGTGGTGGGTGTAAAAGATTTCGGGGAAGAAGCAGTCATGATCTTAAAATTAAATACTATTATTCTATCTTTAACACTGTATGAAAATATAAAACTTGATAGCTTAACTCTGGGAGCCATCTGAAATCCTAACCCTTAAACTGATATACAAGATTATTGAAAATCACTTAGCTTCAGTCGGAGCTCCTTATGACGATTCTTCTTGAACCCTGATAGATCGGTCAGCTCCGAGGTTATTTACTTTCACAACTCCATGTGGAATCTACGATGAATATCAATTTCAGGATGCGCGACCTTCCAGTTGCAGTTCACCTTCTCTTATTCTTAGATTTCACGATCAACTATTCGCCTCACACACCTAAAGTCCGGGTTTAAATGGTAGTTACGTTTGTATGAAATCTAATCATCTCTACGGGAAGAAGTTTTTAAACTAAAATTATAGTTAAAGAATAGTTTCCCCGAGAGGATTAGTAGAAGAACCCGAATAGTACCCGTTACAACTCTAACGATAAATCGATAGCCATTTGAAATTATTGGATGCCATTACTGGAGAGATTTATGTGTTTGAAGAAAGTTGCATATACATGGTATCTTCTTTTGTTTCAACATATGTATGTGAACAATTTTTTTCTCATATGAAAAATATTTTAAGTCCGCCAAGAAGTTGTTTAAAAACTTAATGTTCAGAATCGAGTCGAATTGAAAGTCAAAAATTATACCCCTGTATAGCGTTTTCGTCTCCCAGCTGTGAATCGGCTTCTTTGTGGAAATAATCACCCCACGTGCAAAGACATCTGTGTAAATTATTGCGTAGTGCCATTTTGGATCACCCCGTCGACTTTTGACATCCCGAGGGACCATTTTCCCGCCACTAGCAGGATGTAATGAGATGCTAAAGAGTGCCAGTCCCTGATACCATAGCAAAGAGAAAGAGAAGATGTGCTTTGAACCTTCAAGTGTGCGGTCGCCAAAAGGGAACCATCCTCTCACAAACCATTGTTTTTAACTTTAATTAACTTTTAATAAGTTTAATAACTTCAATGTATAATATGTAAATAATAGCTGTGACACAAATTAACTATATAAATATTTAAATTAAGTTTAAATATTTAAAACTGCAGGGACAAGGTTTGTATTAAAATGTTTGAATTGTGACAAGGAATACTTATATGTTATGTTGTTTATTTTTTATTTTATTAAATATGTTTAAAAAATATGTAATACATATTATGTATACAATTTATTTACGTTGAAGGAATAGATTTATTATATGTTGTTGTTGTTTATTTTTATGTAGATAAATATCTTTAAATGATGCAAAATTAATATACTGTAAAATCCGGCGTATAACGCGCACTTTTAACACAAAAAATAAGATCGAAACTTAAGGGTGTGCGTTATACGCCGGGTATAAAAACGATAGCCTTAAAATTAACAAAATAAATGATCATAAATTTTTTTGTTTCTATATGTATCGAAATACTGTTTATTTAAAAGAAATGAGAGAGAGAGACTGGGCTTATGAACCAAAAGAGTTGCAGTTATAAAAGAAAATTATTTTGTCAAAAGTCCAGGATAATACCTCGAATAAATGATTTCAAAACATAACAGCAATGTATACTTATATTTCAGATTTCTTTCTAAAAAAGGGGGATGCGCGTTATACGGCGAATATAACAAAAAATTATAAAAAATAAAGCTTGAAAGTATAGGTGCGCGTTATACGCCGGATTTTACGGTATATAATAAAACATTAAATGTATATTCTTGACCTCTGTTCCCTATCTTTGTATACATTATCGCAGGAATTGAATTGTTTCAAACATTTCATATAGTTTAGCACCCTAAATCCTATTGGTAAATTAGTTTTGCACGCTCCAGCTACAAGGTTGCCAATCCCTGATAATATACTATATAACAAGTAATATATATAAAAAAAATTAAATCAATTCCTATTTAAGTCGACAAAGAAAAAATTTTACTTTAGTTACTTTTTATTAAATAGTTACAATTAATATAAATATGTATATGCATATGACAGAATCACAATATTAAGTGGCAAAAAAAGGAAGCGATTTTCCTTGCAATTTTCCATTTTCCTTTCTATAGATGGTGTTGGTCTATTTTTCTTATTTGTTACTATTTATTTAATAATTAATTAATTAATATTTAAAAAAACTGTATTAACCTCAAATGTCATCCACTACAAGTTTTAAAAAATGTATTTGAGCTTCAATGAATGAATAGAAAGTCTTCTATTACAGATTAAAATTTTGAACAAGATATATATATAAAGGGAAAGAGTGAACTAATAGTAGGAATTGAAATTGAAAAAGGAGTTGTTTTCCCTCATTCTAAATAAAAAATGTTCAAGAAGGATAAATATTTTCTTTTTATAATAAATATAAAACATAAGAAAACTTATAAATTCAAGTGCTCTATTCCAGCAAGAAACCCAGAAATACTTTCCCCAAATAATAAGAGTAAGAAATTACGATATCACACTGTAAGACAACAGATATTATCCTTCTAAAGAGAAAATAATAATGTCGATGCAAATAAATAATTCTCTTTAGATGTTTGGGGCAAAAGCGAGAAAGCCCCTACCCAATGACAGACGTCTAGTATTTATTTTTTAAGCACTTCCATCGTGGGTTAGCTTGTTAACTTATCTTCTGTGTTTCTGGTGCCGTTCCGATGCAGCGAAGAGAATTTTATAGTTCCATAAAAGTCATGTTAGCATTCGATATATGAATGCCGTTAATACACCGATAAGTTGTGAAAATGGACCCTTATTTCCGCATTCCATTCAAATAACCGAGCTATAAAAGAACGTTGCAGTCATGTGTACCTGCTTGGCGACTCTATTGGCGAGGAGGAATAATAAGGTAATAAAGTAATAAAATTGGATAAGAGCAGTCACACAGGCATTGCATTCTAGAAAAAAATGATTCGCTTAAACAGTTTTGTTATCGAATTCTTTGCGCATTTGTTAATATACTGGTGTTTAAAAAATAAGAGAATTTTTAGATTTTGCTGATAATCTCTGGAACTACTGGACTGAATTTAATAAATTTTTGTATGTATATAGGGCTGATACAATGCAGAAAATAACCATTCAACAGTTAAAATACCCACGAATGATCATGCGTAACACTCATTGAAGTCGGAAGGTGTGAAACAGTAGCTGCAGAATAGAACACATAAATTTGTTAACAGAAGTATGGTTCCCTCTTTCAGATAAACTAACAACAAACCGTGATTTTATACCGGTAGTAAAGGAATTTATGTGTTTCTGTTGCGATTAATTCCACTCTTTCAGTAATTCTGTTTTCATGCCTTAGACGGTCTTTAGAACGGTTTTGAAAGTTTCAACTGCCCTCCACAGAATGTCCCAGGCATTCTCTATGCGCATGAGGTCTGAAGATCTAACTGGCCAATCCATTCGGCAAATACCCTCACTTTTCAGAAATTCATCGACCAGATAAGCTTTATTAGTCTCGCGTTGTCATCCATTAAAATGAATGAAAACGGTGGATGATTAAATCAGGGCCATGTAGTTGGACCTGATTTTATTTTAATGGATGACAATGCTTATACAACCAGGAAAATATTCTTATAGAAGAGAGGTCACTAATATAATTCGAAAAAATCGCAAGAGACAGCCTATTTTTTTTCCTTGTTGTATAGTCCCTTCTCATCAACCACATGGAGCCTCAAAACCTAAATGGTTTCCTCCATTAAGTTTTGAAAGGAAAGAACAACTAGGATTGATTCGGATTCTCATCAAGTCCCGTTGTTCAACTGAAGAAAAAGGTACACGGTCAAAATAAATATATCAAGTGAGATTTCTTAGTGACAAAAGATGACCAAATTCTAAAACCTGTAGCCTTGGAGACTATACATGAATTGTACCCAGATAACGAGTGACTACACGTGTTTACATGTAGCTCCATTTTGACAGACTGTATCAATGTTGGCGTCTTTTACGGGTTCTTTTCTTTCTACACTCCTTTCGGAAGGTATAAAACAGTCTTTGATGCAGAGATCACAGCTTTTCAAATCTCTCTGTCAAATCTCTAATGCCAATCTGAAAATTTCTCAAGGGCTGTCATGCTATCAGATGCTAGGGCTGCCCTCCAGGACATTTCTTCATCTGAAGCTCCTGTATCAGTTGATATTTTGAATATTCATTTGGCCCTTAGTCAATTATTTGAAAACCATAATGAAGTTGCATCGCAGTGTATACCAGCACACTGAGGACTTCAGTGAAATGGAACAGCAGATTCCCTAACAAAGAAAACAACGAAGATTACACAAACAATAGATAAACCAATTCCTTTCTATACCGATAAACGATTAATTAAAAATCGTTTAGACAGGCTTGTTGGGAAAGCACATAGACAAACAAAGACGGGCAATGTATCGAAAAAATGACAAATATTCCATCCTGGCCAAAGGACAGATCTCTGCCCCTTTTCACCTTTGCTACCAAACACGATTGTCTCTCCAAACGTCTATAGCGTATAAAAGTAGTCAAATCCTCTTTGCCAACTGTGTTATTACAGAGGGCAAATGGTCAGGAACCATTTGAGTCACTGACCGGTGCTGAATTAAGGACACTTGTAAGAGGGATAATCAATAATCAATTTATAGATTTACTGTGCTTCCTTCACTACTTCTATACTTTTTTTAGTTTTAATGTTTATGTTTCTGAGTACAGTTATCGGTTCGGTCCTAGGAGAGCCTACACCCTTGGCGCGAATTGTTTTGGTTGGCGATAATTGCGCCAACTTGGTAACACTACTTTGATACACTAGATATGGTAAACCTAACTATTTCTGGAATTTTCGTATTTTGTCGGCGGGCATTTCAAATTTAATTTTGTTGATGGGCACTGGGCTGGTAATATGGCTGTGTGCGTGAGTGAATATACCTTAGAATTTTTTTACTTTGAATGCGAAAGGTAAGATTGAATTTATTGAATGTTATATGAAGGAAGGAATGATTGATTGCTTTGACTTATAATTGTCCTAAATGTGACGAGCTAATGAGATTATACGAACGAAAGAGCTTTCTTCGAAATCTCACCAGCCACGCATAAGGTATGTTCGACCATTACCTCGCGGAATATATATGGCGGCGCTCACACGATCATTCGTTTAGCAATGAGACTTTTTTAAAATCTGTTGTTACGCTGTACCCTCTACTCGGAAAAAATCAGCAGTAAGAAGGTAAGTGTTGTTTTTATCTTAAGTGTTTATTTCTGTTTTGTTTACATATATTTTAATTACGCATCCACCTTTTCTCGCTTAATTCACTTGCTGCCATTGTTGGTTTCGCTTGCCACCATCTCGTTCTGACTTGGCACTTTTTTCATTTAGTCGCCAAGGGTGTGGGCTCTCCTAGGATTTTACCCAGTTATCTTCTAATTTACCGTTAGAAATAAAAAAAGGCAGTTCTCAAATTTCATTGCGAGGAGTATTTAAAGGGATTTTGAATTCCTTCACATAAGATGAAAATAATGCCTTCATAATTTTAATAATACACCTATTGCAAATTTTAAAGCT
This sequence comes from Trichonephila inaurata madagascariensis, assembly GCA_019973955.1. Lineage (NCBI taxonomy): Eukaryota > Metazoa > Arthropoda > Arachnida > Araneae > Nephilidae > Trichonephila > Trichonephila inaurata. The sequence goes on from BMAV01026917.1 coordinate 375,020, forward strand.
TTTACCGTCGCCCAGCCAGTATGGTGGCTATGAACCTCGGCTTGTAACCGAGCGGGTTCGGGTTCGAATCTCGAGTAAGGCATGTTTGTACCTTCTTCGGGAAAGAAGTCGGTCTTTCACCTGTAATGGATTCCCGTCTCGAAAAGAAAGCAGCACACCCCTTCTTGTTATATGCTGGGATCATCATCTGTAATAAATGTGTATATTCTTCTGTTGTATTGTGTATGCTTTCTGTTTCTTCTTCACTTGTATTTCATATGTTCCCAGGATAAAAAACACTCATCAACAGAGCTTACCAGTAAATGAAGAAAACAATGCCATGTCTTATAAATTCTACGGTACAATACTAAGTGGAATAAATACCATATTTACTCGAACCATCAATTCTAAGCCGCACCCCAAATTCTCAACGTATTTTTGTGAAAAAATGTTTTATCGATTCTAAGCCGCCGCTTTAATTCTCTGTACATATTTTAGGAAAAACATAAAAAAAAGTTGTGCATTCATCCATATACGATACTTAAGAAATTTTAATGAGAAATAATAAGTTAATAATTCATTTATTTTACCAGTGTTAAAAACTTTCAATTACATACATGAACCAACAATTAATCTAACCGTCAATATCATGTTTCGTCGCTCCCATTGTTACAGCTGACTTCGGAATTGATGCAGGCGTCACCATTTTCCCACACGGTGTCGCCTTCAGTGCCATCCAATGCATAAGTTATTAAACATTTTTTTATAACAACAATCATTACTGTTGAGCATTTACAAGCAAAAATTATATCATTTTACTTACGTCATCGAAGTTTATTTGTTTCATGCGTGTCATATTTTCAGTAACCGCTTCTCTGTTTCTTTCTTTTCTTTTCTGCGTATAAAATAGCCTAATTTTACGTACTTGAGTCACCGCTAACTCGTGTTGAGGATATTACCGATATCCTTGATGTTTAGGTGATTCAAAGAAAGCATATACAAAAATATTTTCTCGATACGAGCAAACAACGATGTTTAAGATACACTGAATACTGGAGATAAGCTGCAGAATGGGATAAATCATCGATGCATATAGCCAGAATTAACTGTTACATTTTTCTTTTTCAAAGGGGTAAAACCTCTTCCCTCATCGAACAAATGTGTGACGGGGCTTTATTGCACCTTTTCACTAATCCTCTTGGGGAATCTTTGGGGCTAGAATGGCATTTCAATCCAACCTTCTCAAGAAGAAAACGCGATATGCAGATTAGTGAATGATTATATATGTATTGGAGCTTCTGCATTCACGAGGAGGTCAGCCGGAGGCCTGACAGTATTATAAGAGCCATATAGAAGTCGGTTAGAAGCCAGAAAGTGACTAAGAAGCTGGATCAAGTCGGATAATAATAATAATATATATATATATAGAAGATTAAGATTAAAGAAATAAAGTACAAGAGGAGGATATAAAGCTTCCTTGCTGATTACCGTAGCGATTGATCATTAAAGTTTAATTATATAGCGGACTCTAGCAAGTTAAGAAATCGGTTATAGATAAGATTCGAAGGGTAATTTATCATAAAGATAGTGAGTAGGATTTAATGCGCTATTTACTAAGAATTGTTAATTACGTCATATCACTCCTGATAGTTTTCCTCTAAGTAAGACTTGTGTTGCATTGATTAATATAAATATTGAGATATAAAAAACTAGATTTATTATGGAAGGTTCGAGTGGTCAATCTGTTATCCCTACAAATCTAGGTCGCGTGGATGAAGAGATGATACCCCGGGCAGGGGGTCTCACAAATGTTTTACCTTCAATTTCAAGCCGCACCTGATTTTCAATAGCTTTAACACTGGAAAAGTAATACGGCTTATATTCGAGTAAATTCGGTATTTAATTTTTGACATATCTTACTCCAATCCATTAAAATGTACCTTAAAAAAATGTTTATATATATATATATTTATAAAGAGTACACAAATTCACTTGTATGTGTATAGTTGTTTAAAATAAGAATACTTTGTATTTTAAAAAGAATACAGTTTCTACAAAGAGCTAATTATTAATCAAGAATTCTCTTCATAACTTCTTCAAAAAAATTGAATGAGTCTGTATGTTTGTTACAACCCTAATTATACAAATTGTTTCCCATAAGCTTTATTTTTTACAAATATTTATTTATATATGCATAGTAAAAACTCAATATTTCTTCTTAAATCGTTTTATTTCGTTCATATTTTCAATAAAAGAAACTAAAGGTAATAACTCTTCTTTAACAGAAAATTTCCTACGTTGAATTGCAATAACCAGCGTTTTAAAAATGTAATTCATCTTTCTTTTTTTTTTAATAGCAGAGATATTGATTCATAAATTTTAAAATCAAGCTATTTAAAGATTTTTCTTTAAAAACATGTATAAAATTTTAAACTGTCCACTTTTGTAGAAAATAATGAGACAAAGATAAATTCAAACAAGTATCACAAATTTAAGTATATCCGTTCTAAAAAAGCTGTCTTTTTTTACATATAAACTTCAACTAATGTAAACTAATACATAATGAGATTATATATTTGGTACTGGATATTTCCTGAATAATAATTTCGAAAAACATGTTTTTGGAATAATTATAATAGTTATAAAAGCTTAGAATAGTTTATATTCAAAACTCTCTCTAGAATGCCTTAAAAATACATGATAGTGAAGTTGCATACCATTAATTCTACTGAATCGTGGAAATTTCTATAAAAAACTTTACTTTTATCGAAGAATACTTATTACGATTTAATGTCTCGATCCAATGTTATTCAATGGTCATTTTAATTCAGAAAGTTTTAATACTAATAAGAAAAAATACAAAATTATACCAAAATACTTAGTTATTTACTTTTTAATTAATATTACGATAATAATAAATAAGCATTCTAATCATTTAATTAAGATTATGATAATAAATTGTACTGAACTCATATCGAATTAAAATTTCATAATATGCCATGTAGTACAGAATTAGGCTTTAAATCCAGGCAGGAATACGGAGGTCATTCACACGTTATGGAATGGAAACGATTTTGACAGTTAATTTTTATCAATAAATACTGGTGTGTGTGTGTGTGTGTGCGTGTGTGCGTGCGTGCGTGCGTGCGTGCGTGGAAATTTGCTTTTATCTGATAGCCATGAATCTTGATAATAGTTCTAGCTCCAATTTTTGATGAAGTTAAACTTTTTCTTATTACTGTTATGCAAACTGTAATTCCAAAGTCCGTTTAGTTATCCTCGGTACCGTTTTCCTAAGGCTCGTTTTCATAAAGTCAGATTAGTTATCTTGGGTTTATGAAAACGAGC
>BMAV01026917.1:378690-421967 GCA_019973955.1 Trichonephila inaurata madagascariensis
ATTTCGTAGTCATTCTCGTCAGTTCAGTAATAGAAAATTGATCTTCTTTTAATGCAGTCACTTAAGGTATCCGACTACGTTCGGAACCGTGATTTTGCAAAAGTTTATAAATGGATAATATTTATGATATTTAGTGTCACTTAGATTAGAAAACGTATATAAAATTCTTTTAAGAATAGTATTACAATAAAAAATTATTTAAGTACAGTATTTTGACAAAAAATTAACATAAAATGACCCATTTTCAAAACATTCTCTTTTATGGAAAATGCTTCTATTATAATAATATTTTGCCTGTATATATCTCAGACCTCTGTACAGAGGCTGAACTAGAATTTTTGAAATATATAATTTAGAAGTAGATTTATTCATATCTTACTACAACATTGGGGAGAAATTTTAAGAAGAAAACGCCGATAATGATTTCAACGGGTGGTAACTCTGAAAATAATGTGAATTTTTCAAAAGTCCTAGTTCAGACTCTCTGGAGAAGTTATTACTTTATAAAAGCAAAATATTATTATTATAGAAGCATTTTTTATAAAAGGAGAACGTTTTGAAAAAAGGTTATTCTAAGTTAATTTTTTGCCAAAATATTGTATTTAAATAATTTTTTCTTCGTCATAGTGTCCTTAAAACAACTTTATAACATGTATATTAATCTAACTGAATATCATGAAAATTATCCATTTATGTGCCTTTTTAAAATTACGGTTTCGAACGTAGTCGGATACCTTAAATTTACCTATACCTGGTTGAGTGCTACCATTTTTCACCTGCTAGGTGTTACATAATTTTCTACAATTTGTTTTTCTTTCAGCAATATGTTTTCTTTAAAAAAAGACAAACTTTAGGTTTAAATATCTGTTTTAACTTTAAATCCTTTTGAATAATTTTAATTACAGTACCGGAAGACATTTCTAGTTCTGATACAATGAATCCTTCAGTCGTTGTATGTTTCTTTAGGATCAGAGGTGTCACTTTCTTGTTACGTTTCTGTGTTTGAGCAGTCTTAGTGTGAAGTTTCATGGTGATTTTTTTATTTTTACTTTATGCGAAGCGTTTTTTCCTTTCAAATTTATTATATTATAAATTCCTTTTTTTTTTAAATGCAATAACCGAGGTTTTTACACCGTTATTTAATTTGTTGATACGAATATTTCTTCTTAGAAAGCGTAATTACGTAACCTTCGAGCCATATATCAATTTTAGGAGCCATTTTTAAAGTAAATCCTTTATTTTACATTCAAATCAAGAGAAAACCTTAACAGACAGTCATTTTGAAGTTTCCAAAGTTTTATCCCAAAAAGCATTCGAGAAATGATTTACAAAATCGTTCCCATAAAGTGTGAGCGGAGATCTTCTGTAGACTCTACGCAATAGCTATTGGCAAAGATGTTCATAACTCGTTCAGTTTAATAGGAATGGGCTAAATTCACAACGATCACGTGATAAATGCAATCACGTGTTGTCCGTTGAATTCAAAACTGGCATTAGACTTGTACTTGCTGTTTTACTTGTAAAATTTAGATACAGTTTTACATTTCCTAATTGCTTAAAGCAGTGCTTCTCAAACTTTCAATATACTCGACCCATCATTTTCATCGCGCCCCCTCCGTACAATAACAATGTTTTGAATTCAATAATACTATACTTTGACACTAACGCTACAATACGACTTTAACCTCTTATGTGCCACCGACGTATATAAACGTCTTACACAGCCAAAGCATTAATTTTCTGGACTTATATATACCTCTTTTCGAAGTACGATCTTTTCTGTGCAGTGCTATCCATAAAATTATTCCGAGGGCCTTGGAATGCAATAAAAGGACCTTGACAGTGTTTGCGAAGGATTTACTTTTTTCAGAAGATTTTTGTTTATTTATTAAATTTCTCTTCCCCCACCCCCACAAAAAAACATCAAAATACGCTTGTCTACGTGGTAAACGGTGGCATTGGGGATCGAATTACGTAACTTTTAATCGGCAGTTAAGGAATTAATTATAAACCGTACAAATTATCTAGATAAGTGTTAATAAAAGCCCATGGGGTCACTGATAATTATCAAACTTCTTCTTAACTTAGTATTGTTAAATTAATAATAAAATATACATTTTACAGTATTGATACATTTATAAGTGTATTATATCAGTATAAATGTGTATTTTTTATATTTTATTTTATCAGAAGGTATTTTGTTTCTATAATTTCAGTAAATTAATAATTCTTTAAAACACCATTTGTTTTCGATTTTTTAATAGGCTCGCCTTCCCCTTGTGGAGTTATCACGCCCCCAAGGGAGGCGCGCTCCACAGTTTGAGAAACGCTGGCTTAAAATAGTTCAAAAGATTTTTCAAAATTAAAAAAAAAAAATACTTTTATTACACGTGTACTTGTAAATCAAGTGGATTTTATTTACCTATGTTTATTATTATTGTTAACAAATATATAATTTCTAAGAGAAACAGCAGGAAGCAAAAGTTGACAACATCTAAACGCCTCAGCTGATCGGCTGGAAACAAGTGATTGCATTTATCAAGTGACTATGACGTCACATAAATTTGTGAACTTATTAGATGGAAACCATGTTTTAAGTTATGATCAGACTATGATGTCATTCGAATTCTGCCCACTGAGCGTGGAAGACCATCTATCGGAGGTGGAAAATTAAAGAAAATGGGCTGCCAACTCCTCCTCTTCAGAAGATTGGGGTACAAAATTATAAAGTTCGTTATCAAGACACTAAGTTATTTTAAAGTAAATTAAATTTATAAATTAATATCATTTTGTGTTTTTATATTCTAAATACTTGCGTACATTGTTTTTATGACCACTTTATCACCAAAGAACAAAACCGATGAAAAATAATCTTGATTTTGATTTGATTTGATTGATTGTTTATTAACATTGTACTCTCTCTCTCTCCCTCTCCCTCTAGTAGCCACAGTAGTCAAAGCAGTTATGGTTACGAGCTTGTGTTTGACGTGTCTATGTTCGAGCCCTGGTACCACTGAAAATCCACCGTGTAGAAGGACTGATGCATATTAAACCAGAGGCTCAAAGTTCTCTCGTTGGAGTGGTGGAGAAGTTAGGAAAAGGGAATACCAGCTCAAGTGTCGACCTTGCAACTTGATTACGGGTGAAAATTATGAGGAGGTCCGTCGCCAATAGCCCTCGAGTTGCTTTAAGTCTGACGTTATAAACACATATTCTCTGTCTCCTTCTGTCTTTCTCTCTCTCTGTGTAATATTGATATGTACTTATTATCGAAAAAATATGAATGATAGTTTTGTGTTTAAATTAAAACGAAAGGACTTACACCACCAAAGGACCAATTTCCTGTTCGGAAACTACTGACTTCCCAATGGTCACGTGGTTTCGCGTAGAAAAATATCCAAGACTGGACAATCCGACGCTTATTTGACCTCCCTTTGTCCAGTCGGTAAAGAAGTAACCGGCGCAGTTTCCACGCCAATCTTCGGCTTCAAAGTCCACTGCATGAAGAGTGACAAGGACCAATGGGGCCGAATAGCAAACCCGGCAACTTTTAAACAGAAGTGATTCTGCATCCCGTGTAGCTCTTGAAGGTGAGACATATCCCACCTATAAAAAGAAGAAAAAGGTAAACCCACAAACACTGCACGATGCCCTATAAAAGTTCCAACACATTCTCTCTCAAACCTATTGCCGGATCTTTCAAGCCCCCAGCATAACGAGCATTATGTCGTCTTCTAATTCAGCCTTCACATCAGTGATTCGGCCTTACTAGTACCTTAAGTGGTGCACCTCATCAGACTGTTTAACTTTCAAAGCGTAGGCATTTATACCCTTCCTCGTTTAAAAAGAAAACTGTTACATTTTTTTTTCTCAGCTTGTATGAATTTTTCTTATTTATTTCTTTCATATCTAACTATTTTTTAAAGAATTGTTGCTTGTATGTTTTGTATTATATTTTCTAGACGATTTACAAAAAATAAAATATTCTAAGTTTTGATTATTACTATAAATAAGATTGATAACAATTCAGTATGAGAGTTTTCACAATAATAACTTCCCATGTTTTGCTCAAACTTTTAACGTGATTGCATAAAACTGTTTGTGTTTTGTTTTAGACTCAAACAAGCTAGAGAGAGCACACAACGAAAGAGTACATCACTTCACAATAAACAAGAGAAGTTCAAAATAAGAAAAGATTTCTCTCACAGAAATATATTTCTCTTGTGTTTCCTTTTCCTATATAGTTTTGAACAGACATCCTGCAGTTACGATTTTAAAAAAATGGTATGCTCAAAAATGTTTATTGAAGCAATAAAATGACAAAGAAAATCCTTTTTGGAAAGGAAAACATGTGGGACCTTCTTAAAAAGTATTCTGAAGAATGTAATACACAAAGGAAGAAACAATATATTTGTAGAAAAATATTACTTATATTTTTGTTTATATATATATGATAGAAAAGAAACAGCAAATTTTTCAAACACAGAAATATCCCCCAAAGATATTTCTCGGCTGAATGCCTCACCTCAATAAATTTTAATTTTCTGTGCATGCGTTCATACAACTTAGAAAGAGTTATAACAACTGAAGAATTGTTAAAGTACTAGTGTTTTGTAATCAAATTAAAAAAGAACAATTTTTACACACGTTCTTGATTTGATTTAAATAAATAAATTTATATGATTTGTCATAATGTTTCCTTTCAAAATTATTTCAAGTATAAATTCGTGGTAAGGGGCTGGTTATTTACACATTTCGTTACCCGTAGCTTTGAGCAACATGCAGGTGACAGCATGATTTGACTAGGTTCCACCCCAATTTTGAGGGAGAACCTCCCTTCCCCTTCGTCAAATCACACAAGAGGACTTGAGGCTCGACGAACATTTAGAGTGCACTATACAGGGTGTTGCCGAATTCAACCGACAAATTCAAAGTGGGTGGCATGGGACGACAAATCAACATAGAATATGGGGGTTTAACCACAAACAAATGTTTAATATGAGTAATTCGCAAAAACAGTTATGAAGTGTATGATGCATAGTTGTGATGGGCTCACGCGTCTTTTCATTAACATGTCCTTTGGGTTCTTTGGGGCAAGAATTAATGGCAACTCTTTTCCAACCAAACCCAAGAAGTGAAGCGTGAAGGAAAGATGCAAATTAGGAAGCTTTTAAACATCAGAAGTTAGAGTAGCCGGTGTGGCAATTTGGGAAATGTTATGATAGTCCGTAAATCAATTGGGAAGTGACAGCCAACAGAGGAATTCCGTGACAAAGAGCCCTTAGGTCAAGGGACATACCATTGCACTCCAATGAAACGCAACTGCAACTAGAATCAGTTTGCTCACTACTTCATTCGACATTAAGGTAGGAGTGACTATTTAATACTCGGATCTGTGATAGAATTATAACTGAGCATAGGAGAGTTTGTTATTGATAGTGGTCCGGGTTACGCTATTTCGGTATTATATATATTGTGTGTTTAGTCATCGTAGATTCTCTTCCATATATAATTATTATCTAATTTGTTAAAGGTTTAAGTTTAAGATCTTAATAAAGTCATATTAAGATCATGTCAGCTCCTAGTTCTTCATTTATTCCTACACCTCTAGCTCACGCTGATAATCAAGGTGAAGGGCACCCGAGGGGGGAAACTTAACATGGTGAATTAAAAAGGGGCAATAAGAGGTAAGAAACACATTTACTAAACATAAAGCATATTGTAATACGGACAATGCGTCACAGCTAGACATTTAAAATGCAAGGCCAACTGACTGTCAAAGGAATTGTTCAAAGTTGCGGCCACTTTGGTCATTGCACAGCCGACACCAACGGACAAAGAAATGTTGGATGCATTCAAACAAATCCGGTTGCCTTTCTCATTGCAAACATTTTTACGTCTAATAAATGTACTTCTTACTTTTTATTTCCCCTTTTCATTTCACCATGCATCACATCCTTCATAACTGATTTTTGCGAATTACTCCGACTAAACGTGGTTTGCGACCCCATGTTCTACGGTGATTTGTCATTATCATGCTGCCTACTATCACCCCTCTGAGTTTGTCAAGCGAACTCGGCAGCACCTTGTAGAACAACAAACATCAGTGCTTTCCCAGGAATTCGAACCCAGTCCTAAAGCGCAACAGGCAGTGTCACTAATCATTCTACCGGCTGGTGGCTTTTTTCTAAGAAGGTATACTAATTGTATACAAGGTGTAAGACAAAAAAACGAGATTAAGTCTGTAGCTTGAAAACAGTGAGGAGTTGGCAACGACTATTTTGTTGACGTCATCCCACGCACCTCCTCTATCCATGTGGCCAGTTTCGCCTTAATCGATCACGCCATTTGGGAGTACTGGATCATTGAGTGAACACGTGCAACTGCATTCTGCAGGAAAAATGTCGAATCTACATCAAGTTTCTTGTGAAAATTAAGAAATCAGCCACGAAAACATTAAAATATTCACCGAGGCTTAAGGAGATAAAACTTTGTCTCGAGCACATTGTAAATTTGGGGGAATTGGGATAAAAAGGGGTTTTTTGGAAAAGGAAAAAGGGCCAAATGTAAAAATGGGGGGGAAGTGGGAAAGGTTAGGTATTAAATTTTAAAATTTTGCCAAAATAAAAATAAACCCCATTTACAAAAAAAACAATTCGAAAACCTACATTAAAAACCTTTTTGGCCAACAATTTGGGGAGGAAGGAAAGGACGGGTTTTTCACCAAAGAACCAAAAAGCCATTTTTTTTTTTTCCCCCCTTTTAAAAAAATGGCCTTTTTTCTTTTTTTTTCCCAAAAAAACCAAATTTTCCTGAAAAAAACCCGCAGAAAAAAAAACCCAAAATTTCTTTTTTTTCAAAGGGGGCAAAAAAACCCCTCCTTTTTTTAAACAAACCTGGGTTTGGGCCCTCCTTTTTGGGGAAACAAAATTTTTATTTTCATTAATTTTAAAAAATTAAAAATCCTTTTCCCGAAAGGGTTACCCTTTTTAGTTTTGGGAAAAGAGGGTTTTTTTTAAGGAAACCCAAAAACGGGAAAAAGGGTCCTGAAGGACTTCCCAAAAACCTGTTCGATAACTATTACCAGCAATGGCAGCATTAAATGCAGAAGTGTGGGAATGCTGAAGGGGAATGCTTAGAAGGTGATACTGTCATGGAGAACTGATTCCGTACGTAGAATAATTTAGTGGATTAATCTCTTTTTGTTTGTGTCATAGATCGTATACATAACATGAGATACTTTTCATCCAAGTTCAAAATTTTTTTGTTAAAAAAAAAACAAAAAAAGAAGTACATACTTGGGGCTTTGGGCAACTTACGGGTTTTCCAATTTTATCTTCTTATAAAAAATTACACGTAAAAATTTTTATTGAAAAAATTTATCTCAAATTTTAAATTTTTAAAAAAAATTTAATTTTTAAAACAAATTTTTTGAATTAAAAAAGTTTTTTTTTTTCTTTTTTTGGCCCTTTAAAAGCCAAATTTAAATTTTAAAAAGATTTATCAATAATTTTTTGTTTTACTTTTGCTCAATAATTTAATTATTTCCTATATGTACATGTATGTATGATATACGGTAAAAACTTAAATATGCACATAACGAGTATGCTTATTTTTTATGACGGTATGCGACTGCGTTCGGAACCGTTATTGTAAAAAATGGGCATAAGTGAATATTTTTTTTTTATTTACGCTCACTTGAACTACTATTTACATACAAAATTGTTTTGAGAATATTATTACAATAAAATTATTCAAATCTAACTATATGACAAAAATGAAGAAAAAATTGTATATTTTTAAAACATCCTTCTTTTATGAAACTGTTATTCATTCTTTACATTTACATTACATTTCTAACATTCTCCCCTCATTCTTTGCAAAAACATTACATTTAAATAGTTTTTATAGTACTGATATTTTTAAAACAGTTTTATATGTATATTCTTATTAGAATATACATATAGTGTGTGAATATACCAATAGCGTGCGTGCGTCCTTTTCTTTAAATCAATTTATGAATGCAGAAAAAATAATTATTATTTCTCAAATATAATCATTGACACTCCCGTAGTCTGAAACTGATAAAAAAAGAAAAATTTCAAATTTAAGATGAAATATTACTAGTTATTGTGCTCTCATAAATAATGCTCATTTTTGCAAATAAATATATCTAAAGGATTATTGGTTTATGCAGACTTGATACATCCTTGTCTCTCCCTACACATGAGTATGGTTATTTTATCAAAACCAAAGTTAAATACCCCATTGATTTCTTCTTTTCGCTATTAGTTTTATCTTCACATTAAAAAACACATATATTAGTAAGTTCACAATATTTAAAAATGTTATATATATACAATTATATATATTTTTATAATAAATGGGAGGTAACCCCTGTCCGCCTAACGGTGGACCAATCCGCATTGTACAAATTATTCAGCTGTTCATACATCTTGCTCAAATTGTAAAACTGTGATTTATATGTATTATCCAGTTCTATTTTTTTTTCAATATACTGAAGAGCGTCGTTTATCCGAATCAATTTAGATCGGGCACCGTTCGGATACGCGATTGTTCGGATAACCGAAAACCGAATGGGATCCATGAAGTATATGAAAACGGACACTATACGAATATTGAAAATCATCATATACGGGAAACGTGCTTGAAGAAAAAGCAAAATAGGTGCAAAATATATATATGTCGCAGTTTTACCTTTATTGTGGAAAAATAATCACTCATTTTTCGCTGTACCATTGTACACCTTCGTTTTCTCGCTGCAAGATTTCTGATTCGCCTGAGCAGCAGTAGTTAAGTATGACAGTACTCGTGTGATTGTTGTTCGTACCACTCCATAGCATAATTGTGTGCAGAATTCTTTTCGTCAGACAATGATTCGCCTTCACTCTACAGTTTTCATATTCGTGGCGTGGTTTAAAGTTATTTATTCAACCAGTGCAAGTTTTGAGAAATCTGTCGAACCGCCTAAATTCTCGTAAGTTCCAAAGCTTTTTCGTATAACAGAGAGCTTGATATCGGGTCCCCTTTATTCCTTCTTTATGGAAACATTAAATAGAGTGAACGCTCAAGAACAACATCGTTTGTTCCCTCGTGGTTTTCCTTTTCTTCGAGCCATCTTCTGAGTCAAGTTTGGAAGCAAACTGACCTAATATTCTGCGTAGATGCATACCAAATCGCAGGACTGAAATTCCCCAAATATCCCTGACCTTGGGTTTTCCCGGTCACTTTTGGCATCATGTGAAACAACTGTTCGAAAACGTATTCATATACAATGCATGTAGTTGACAAAAACTGGTCCGGATATTTGACGCTCCGGATAATAATCGTTCGGATAAACGACGTTTTACTGTATTTTAAGTAGGGGAAAAAAACCATGTCTACATCTCGGCCTTTTATTTCATACTTCAATTTAGTGTCTCTTCGAACACAATATTCCTGATCACCTTTTCCTCTAAATTGCACGGAATTTTTATTCCGTCTTTGCTTCACTAACTTGTAACCATAATTTTGAACAGGATTTATTGCCGTTTTATTATTGTTCCCTTGTGTGAGATAAATAAATTTTTTACATCATGAAGAAAAACTTTTTTTTATGTAGAGAGATATAATTATTATAGTTCAACTCGCCTTATTGCAGTTTGCTTCAAGGATGCTAAAAGTTAAGATATCCCAGACATATGTGTAGCATTATGATAATTTTCATAACGTATGAATACAAATATATTTCTATGGTACTTTATGTGATGAATCTACAAACATATACAATCGTGATATTTTAAATCATTATAATAGTTTAAGTCAGTGCTTCTCAAACTTTCAATACTGGCGCCCCCTTTTTAATCACAATTTTTTTTCACCCCCTTATACATTAATAAATTACGAATGCAATAATAGTACTTTTTACGCAAAGCTACAATACAAGATCTTAATTATAAACCGTACAAATTAATAAATAAATATTAAATTTTGTATATGTTACTTTAAGCAAAAAAAATTAAGTAATAGGATAATTTTGATGTTATTTTCCTTTTCTAATTTTTTAAATTGGAACATATTGCAAAAATGGCGGCTGCTTAGAAGACAAACTATAGATATCAGCTAAATATAGAAAAGAACTCAGAGGGTCAATTTTTAAAAACTTGCTCTGCAAGACAAGCCCATGGAAGTCGCTAATACTTATTAAACTTTTTCTTAATTCAGTATTAATAAGATAAGTATTAAATTTTTATATTTACTTTTTAATTATATATTTTATAAATTTTATATATATATATAAATATATATATATAAAATTTTTTAAGTAACAGGTTAATTGTTATTTTTCTTTCTCTTTTTTTAAATTTGAAACAGATTGAGAAATAATATTTAAAAGTTTTATTTCTTTCAAGGTCCATTTCTAAAAGTACAAATGTCATTTTAAAAAAATAGTCAAACCCTATGTTGCTTTTTATCATATCCATTACATCTGGCATTCTCTGAACGTTCAGGGAGTCTAGGCAACATAACAGACGTCTGAAAAACATGTAAAATTTTTGCCCCTTTCAATTCTAGTCAGTTTTGGGCCGAATCGATTAGCTAGAATCTTTTTTAAAAACATTTTCATAATTCACGCGTTAATTGTAACCCCCGGGATTAAGTATTTGGGAGTGGTTAAAAAAAATCATAGGTATATTTTTTAAATCACGCGAGCATTCCCCTTTTAAACAACATCAACAAGTACACAGACGGGGCAAATTGATAGCAAGTTACGAATGGGTTGGGGGTCCATTTAAAAAAATTTAGAAGGACTCTCAACTGCCAAAAAAAAGATCTTCCCTAGATTTCACATTCAGTGACGAAATTAAAAGGGGAATTTTGTTAAAAAAATTTACTCTTTTTAATTTGGATAGAGGTGGATGCTGAATTTTCCATGAAAACAAAAACATTTCGTATCTATTCCATTTTAACATCATACCGAATCCGGGTTTTCTGAATGGCTCTTTGAAACAAAATATAGATCTATTTTAAAAATCAAAAAAATAACCCTGAGTGTCAATTTCAATTTTAGCCTTCCTTTGAAAAAAATTTTGCTCTGCAAGACAAACCATGGAAGCCAAATAATTTTTAAACTTGTTCTTATACTGGTGAAGTACCCCCAAACGAGTTATTTTTTTTAAAAAAAATAATACAAATTTGTGATATAATAGCAATTGTAAGGGGTAAAAAACCAAGTGCAAAGTATACAAAAAAAGTAAAATGATTTATTGAAATGAATACTCATATTATAAAACAGTTTTGAATGAACTGTAATTTTAAGCCTCGCAGAATTAGCATTTAGAATAAATGTTAATAAAAAAAAAGAATATAAAATTCTAATGAATAACTATTGTGTTATTTTTTAATATTTAAAGCAGAAAGCCCGGATCAGGTGTGCACTCGATACTAACGTTAATGGTCGCGGGAGTGATGACCCTAATTCTTATAATTATTTTCAATATACAAGAATAAAATCACAATTTCAGTGAATAATTTAACTAAGAAAAATATACTTACCTATTTAAAGGGATTTTTCTATTTGTCTTTCATAATTTGAGAAAATATCCAATAAAACTGAACTAAATTGTTCCAAATGTGTGACCTTAAAAGGAAAACAAATCACAGACACTTTTTTCTAGCATTAAGGAAAGTTATTTGCAAGCAAAACTGTCACATTTTGTTCACGTTATTGTAATTTTAATGTCCCTTTGATGATCGACAAATATCCTGTTGAACTTTTCTTGCTTGTGTCTTTTGACAGGGTGAAGTGCATTTTGCGGTACACGTATGGCCTCATTTTTTCTTGATAAAGTTCTTAATGTAGCTATTGAAAATTTTTTCCCTTTCGTTTCATTTTTTTATTGCTTTTCTCAAATTTACTTTCGCTAACATGATTAATATGCATTATTTCAGCAATTTTTTTCCCCCTTGTTTGACAGCTTCAATTTCTTTCAGAGAATCACAGATCCCCAAATTTTTTTTATACTGCTCATTTACATTTATAAACCATAATCAGCCTACATCACAATTAAAACCACTAAGTTATTCATAGGGAAAATGCAGCATGTTCAAGAAAATATTTTTAAAAAATAGGGGTGGCTGGGAACTGGTCTAAACAAGTACCTTAAAATTTAAAAACGTTTGCACTAAAAAGGGAGATAGGGGCAATTTTTTTTACCCCTTTGACTGTCATTTTAAAGGGATTCTCTGTAAAGGGTCATTGGAAAAAAAAAAACAGTTTTCCCAGAATTAACGACTTTGTATTATTTTTTTTCGATACTCATAATAATAAATTTTGGCCCAAAAATTAACCCTTTCAAAGGCTCAATATGCTTATCCATGTATCATAAAACTCTTTCACATTGAAAAAAAAGCGCAACACAAGTATATAAATTTACAATTTCCCCCCAAAAAAAGGGATGCAGGAAAATTAAGTAAGTTCGAAACCCGCAAAAGTAATATTTTTAAAAAAAACGTAATAAAAGAATCTCATCGTAGGTTACAGCAAAGCAAAAAAAAATTTTTTTTTATTTAGTTATAGATCAAAGATAGCTAAAGGGCGTTCAAAGTAGAATCTTTTTTTGATGATTTTTTTTTCACCAGATGATATATATAAAAATCATATCAATGAAAACGTATTTTTCATTATATCAGAAAGTGTTTTTTTTTTTTTCATTCCAGTAAACAATTTTTAACCTTTTTTTTTCGATATGCTCGCGCCCCCTTTTTAAACCCCCCCCCAGGGGCGCGCCCCCCCAGTTTGAGAAACACTGGTTTAAGTAATTGCGGAAAATATATTTTCCACTGCGCAGTGAAACTGTTACGTACTTTCGTTAGCATACTTTCAACAAATAGTATAAAAAAAATCGAAATCACTTCCTCTTAGGCAACAAGAAAATTTTTTTTGTCTTTTTTTTTAAAAAATTTTAATTTAAAATAAATATTATATCATATTATTTTTTTAGTGCAAAATAGAAAGAGATTTTTCATTTTCCTTTCTATATATGGTGTCGGGCTATTATTTTTGTTTGTTAGTATTTATTCATTAATTTAATTTAATTATTCCAATAGAATAGAACAGTAGTAAGAATTTACATTCCCAGAAATTAGGCCATCCCACGTGGGATTCGAACCCGTGACCTGCGCATCCATTGCGCTACAGGAACATAACGAGCGATGTTACTTTTAATATATGGTGTTGGACTTTTATTTGTTACTCATTATTCATTAATTAATGAATTAATATTTGAAAAAACTGTATTAACATCAAGTGTCATCCACTACAAATTTAGTGGTCGCGGTAGCCAAGTGGTCAAGGTATCGGATCGTGGCTGGCCTTGTCACGAGTTAGAGCCCAGTACCACAAAGACCCACCGTGTAGGGCAGCGGTGCACGTTAAATCTGTCGAGAGCTTAAACGTCCTCCCGTTGGTGTGGTGTGGTAGTTTGGAGAGGGGGTGTTAGCTCAGGTGTCGTCCACGTCACTTGACCATGGTTCAAAATTACATGGTCCGACGCCAAAATCCCTAGTGTAGATAATCAGTTGAACGTTAATATTCACGCATTCACCCACGACAAGTTTTAAATATGCATTTGAACTAGAGTGGATAAATAAAATGTATTTTATTAACGATTGAAAATTTTAACAAGATATATAAATATATATATATGTATATAGGGAGAGTATGAACTAGTAGTAGAGGAATTGAAAAATGGAACTAAAAACAATGATGTTCTGAATACTTGTTTAGAACAGAAGAAAAGAAAAAGCACATTATGGCAAAAAATGGCTTCTCAAATCAATCCTGTGTTCAATGTTAACTACATTTTAAATAATCATAAGTGATTTTCAAAAACATATTATCTTCGACCTATTTTATTAAATGCCAGAGATAAAAAAAAAAAGAAAAGAAACTTCCATTTTCATAATATTGACGTTTACAGTCAAAAATGCAACCAGGCAATCCAGAATCGTAAGACAAACTATGTAATGTGCATAAGCGCATAAAATATTGATTTAAGAACTCATTATAATGAAATCCACTTCTTTAGCGAAGAATAGAATTTATTTTCTGCAAGGAATAAATGTTTCAAGAATTATTCTGCGATTACTTATCATATACGATGGAGGAATTTTAATTTATTATATTTTCCCGTGCAATATTTGAACTACTTTCCAAAAAAAAATAGAGGAAAAATAATCGGAAAGAGACGAAAAAGCAGACAAAGAGCGGAGAGAAAAAGCGAATTTTGAGCAGAAAAACATTTTTCTAAAATAAATTGGCTTAAAAATTTTTATTACAGTAAAATCATAAGAATGTGCCTCTTTTTTTACAACCGGTAAACCTCTAAAATTCAGGATTATATAATAATCGAATTTAGAACAAATTTACTTACGGAAACTGTTAAGGTAAAAACTTGAAAAGGGTCTCTCTGAAAAAAATAATAAAGAACTTGAAGTTAAAAAATAGGCATTGAATGAATATTTCAAGTATATTATTTAAGAAATAATTCTCTTTGGTAAAAGGCAGAATAAAAAAAATGAATTCGAAAAAGAATATAATATGCAAGATGAAAATAAATTTTAAACCTATTTTTTGTTATTTTATTCTATAAAAATGTGATTTTTATTCCGAATCTAACTCCTTGTAGTATTTATTCAAATATTCTACTGGTATTACCAGCATTTTGTATCATAATATTTTACTCTCATCTTTGTAGTAGTTCAGATAACAGTTTGATTTTCCGAATCGTATTATCTCCAGAAGTGGATTATTATCAACCAGATTTGTAGCTGTTATGCTGATTTAGTTTTAAAAATGATTAGATATTAGATTGAGGATGATTTTGACTTAGTGAATTTCTTAGAAACAAAATGCATAATTTTTCTATATTTTCAATATAAACTTTTTTATACACAATTATTAAATATGCTTCAAGTTGTGACTTATTTTTTTTATCTCTGAAGTGGAAAATTGCGTGGATTTATCTAAGTAGGTAAAGAATTTTTAAAAATCAGAAAACATTCGAGACTAACTATTTAACGTTCTTTTTTTTTTCACATGCACCATTTATGAAAATATATTCCATTAATCCCAAATTTCATAATTTCCCTAAAAAAATAAACAAAAATTTTAAATGAAATTAACCAATAAGAACTAATATGTATAACAAATCAAAATAACATCATGAATTATATTAAATGTGAGCTAAAAAATGTGATAGTGTTTTCTGAAAAAAAAAGAAAAAAAAAATGATTCAAAAATTATTGTGAAAAGTCGGTCGAAGTTTTTTCTTTTTTTCTCCGAAACACTTACTGTTGAAATTCCAAGATTTTATCCAGAAATTCCTACAGTAAATTATGACAGTTTTCGGAAAATGCATCATTGTTAAATTATATTGAAAAAAATTTTTCTTTCAAAGTACATCAATTCATCACATCTATGTTATCTAATTCTGCTTGAATATCCCTCAGAAGATATTTGAAAGATGTTCAAGCACAGTTTGAAATTGTTATTCAAGTTTAGAAAATATTTCTCAAAACATCTCGTAAAATTTCTCCATTGAATTTTCATTTGTACTGAAACAGAACTGCCATGGACACTTAAGGTATCCGACTACGTTCGGAACCGTGATCTTGCAAAAGCGTATAAATGGATAATATTTATGATATTTAGTGTCACTTAGATTAGAAAATGTATATAAAATTGTTTTAAGAATAGTACTACAATAAAAAATTACTTAAGTACAATATTTTGACAAAAAATTAACATAGAATGACCCATTTTCAAAATATTCTCCTTTTGTAAAAAATGCTTCTATTATAATAATATTTTGCCTGTATATAGCTCAGACCTCTGTACAGAGGATCAACTAGAATTTTTAAAATATATAACTTAGAAGTGGGTTTATCCATGTTTTACGACAACAGAGGGGAGAAATTTTAAGAAAAAAACACCGATAATTATTTCAATGAGTTGTAACTCTGAAAATAATGTGAATTTTTCAAACATCACAGTTGAGCCTCTGTAGAGAGGTCTGAGCTATATACAGGCAAAGTATTATTATAATAGAAGCATTTTTCACAAAAGGAGAACATTTTGAAAAACAGTTATTCCAAGTTAATTTTTTGCCGAAATATTGTATTTAAATAATTTCTTTTTGTCAAAATGTCCTTAAAACAATTTTATACATGTATTCTAATCTATGTGACACTTAATATCATGAAAAGTATCCATTTATGCGCTTTTTTTGAAATCACGGTTCCCAACGTAGTTGGATACCTTAAAAGGCAGTTTAAATTTGTTTACTGGTATGTGATGTAAAAAAAGCTGGCTGGTGCTTTAAGCCGCATTTTGTTCAATGCAATAGAAATAAGGCTATTTAAACTAATATGAATTTAACCTTGTAGTGTCTGTGTTAAAATATGTACATTCTTTTATTCATTATTTGTAAATTTAAATTTGCATGTTAAAGTTCTAGATATGAATGGGAAGAATTTGGTGGGACTATATAATTCCGAAGTGAATTCAACTGGAGAAGACCATACCTGCACTAAGTGAGTGAGAGAGTGTTACGAGGGTAATTCTGAATTTTAAAATACACCTAGGTTTTTGAAGTTATACTTACGAAATATTAGGAGTGTTCAAAGTAGTTTTCTCCAGCATCAATGTACTTTTGTAGAAATTCCACAGATTAAATGTCTCTAACCATTCACTTCTCGGAATTGACAAAAAAATTCATTTACAGCCACATCAATATCTTCTGAATGAAAACGACGTAATTTCTTTTTTAGATTAAAAAATAACCAAAAGTCACTCATAGGTAGATCTGGAGAATAAAGTTGTTGCTGTATCACTTTAATTTTTTTTTGTTTAAGAAACTCAACTGTTAATCTGGTTGTATGGGAATATGCACTGTTATGGTGAAGCATTAGTCCCCTAACATTCACTTCTTGGAGAATTTCTGGAAGACATTTAGAGTGGGGTATACCAGTTTGCGGTTACTGTCTTCTGTCCTTCCAACTTGATGGCTTTGGCCAATCCCGTACTTCTGAAGAAAACTGCATACATTACTTTCTCATTGCTTGCTGTCTTTTCACCATTTTCTGCACGAGATCATCTTCAAAGACCCATACTTTGCTTTCTTGACGAGTTGGAACGTCATAAAATGGCATGTACGTTTCCTCACCCATTACCATTTTAGAAATGATGCGGTGGTCCCCATCATTTAGCAATTTCAGGGTTTTTTTACTGATTCTGTGACACGTTCCTTTTTTTGCTCCTCAATTAGATTATAGGGAACAACCCAACGACAAACTTCTTTTTTCATATGTAATTCTTCATGAATAATTTTGTGTATGGCTGCGAATCCAATGTTAAGTTCCTTCTTTATCATTTGGTAGGTACAGCGCGCGCGATTATCATCTATAAACATTTTTCGTATGGCAGACACATTATCCGGGATTACTGCCGATCACGGCCTTCCTGTGTGTTCTTCATCCTGAAGAGAATTGCCACCTCTGAAATATTATTTAAACCATCTGATAACAATAGCGCGATATACAGATTCATCACCAAATGCTAATTGCAGCCGTTGAATGCATTCATCTTGATTTAATCCCGTTTTAAAATCATCGCTCAATAATGCTCTCGCGTCAACTTCATTTTCTGTCTAAAATTTATTCTAAGCTAAACAACTTGAAGAAAGTCAGGAAAAGATCATCTGCTGTGTTAAAATACCTTGTACTTTCAAATTAAGCCTTTTTGTAATTTCTCGTTTGTATGTATCTCAAAAATTTCAGGGTTACCCTCGTATTGGCGAGAAATACGAGGGTTATTGGCGACGGATCGCGTAATTTTGAACCTCGATCGAGAGACGGATAACTGCGCCGATACTCAGCATTGAGCCCGTAAACGTAAAAACTTTGAGCTCTTGCAGATTTAACCGAGCATACATGGTTCTGTAAACACGAAACTAGTATCTACTATCCATAACTGAACCAATCAGAGACTAGAATTTTCCATGACCTTGCAATTACAAGTACCGTAAAATCCGGCGTATAACGCGCACTTTTAACACAAAAAACAAGATAGAAATTTAGGGGTGCGCGTTATACGCCGAGTATAAAAATGAGAGCTTTAAGAAAATGAGTATTAAAACCAATTTACACTTATATATCGAAATACTGTTTGTTTAAAAGAAATAACATACCTTATGAACTTTTATTGTTAGATAACATGAAAAGCATTCTTTTTCGACCTTTTTAAGGTGAATAAACGTACCCTGTTTCTTGTTACAATTAATCCATTCATGCGATTTTCTAGGACCCAGTTCGCAACACTTTCTTCTAGAATAGGCCATTTCGTTACTCCTTTACTAAAAGCACATTTTTTCGTTGACATGTTAATTATTGTCATTTCATTTTTTTCCCCACTCCCTTATGAAGCGTTCTCCAATATCAAACACCCTTGCTTCAGCACGATTTCCATTTTCTTTTGCAAATTGAATCACTTAGATCTTGAAACCGGCATTGTGTTTTGCTTCGTTTACCAGGACCCATCTTTACTGCTCGCTGTTTGAAGTGAATTCAATATTATTCATAGTATTGTGAATATACTACAGGCAGCGAGGGTAATAAGTCTCAGGCTTGTTCTAATTCATTTCAAAATTAATCGTCCTCCTCGTACATCACATGAAACGGAAAAAAGGAATCAAAGTTTATTGAAAAGCGTGGGAAAAATCCAGTCATGGCGCTGATTCGGTCTCCCCCCCTTCTTTGCTTAAGGGTTGTATAATTCTAGAAGTATACTATTTTTTCAAAAGAGAGTCTGGAATGATTCATCCAATAAATAATGACTTCAAAACATAAGAAAATTGCACACGTACATTTCAAATTTTTTCGTAAAAAGGGGGTGCGCGTTATATGGCGAATATACCTAAAAATTAAAAAATACAGCTTGAAAGTATAGGTGCGCGTTATACGCCGGATTTTACGGTAATTGTAGAATGTAGCAAAAAGACAGAATAGAAATATGGGACTACAAGAGGTTTATTGGCGACGGACCTCATAATACAGCACTTTGAAGAAAAGAACACATGATTATACATACCATGGTAGGATTTTTAGTCCATTTACATACACCATAATCTATAATATTCATTATTGTGATCTTTTGGTAATTTAGGACTTGTCCCCATTACTCGAATATCACTTTTTTGGACCTTATGATTATGACCCTTCTGCTACTGTAGAAAGAATAATCAAATAAACAAGAAGCAGAAAAAGTAATTTGTATCAATTATTGTAGTTGTTTAGCCAGTTTGGAGCTTTGCCACTTCTAACCAAGCCAAGAGTAAAGATAAGTTAAAATGAAATGGATTTAGGACTCAGAAAGATAAAAGTAATCTTACAAGTACTTCAAAATTTTGACCCTACTTTTATGTATTTTTTGGAACTTCCTCAAAATAGAAACCATGGTAATTCATATATAAATTGATTTAAAAATGGCTTACTTGTTTTACAAGTGTAACCAATTCTTCAAAAGCTTAAAAGGAAATTTCGTGTTTGAAAGCAAAAAGGTTTTGTCCACACAAAAAAAAAAAATGTTTTAACTCCATTTTTTCTCACGTTTTTTCACAGCAATTCTTCATAAGAAAAAAATAATAATTACTTTTTGAAATCTTTCTCTTGGTTCTAAGTACAAAATTCTCAATTGATAGAAGCTTCACTTCGCGAGAAAAAATTGCCCATTTATCATGGCAATAAGAAAATAGCTTTCTCTTAAGGTATCCGACTACGTTCGGAACTGTGATTTTAAAAAGCGCATAAATGGATAATTTTCATGATATCTAGTGTCAGTTAGAATAGAATACATAACCTTTTAGTGGGCCTTCAGGAAGACTACTTCTCATCTACATAAACTTAGAAAATACACCGGAAAGAAGCACAACCCATTTTAATATATTAGACTTGCTGTTATAACGATGGGAAAACTAAGTCCCACTTCAGTTTTGTGCTATTGCACATAATCTAGTGATTATGACATCTGGAAATAGGACAAAAAAATATGGTACCAAAGAAAATGTACCTTATCCCAAAGCTGTCACTGTATATAAAGATTTCATGGGAAAGGTTGATCGCTTCGATCAAAGAAAACAAAGGTACCAAATAAGAAAAAGACCTGTAAAATGGTGGCATCTAATCTTTTATTTTTTTTACTGACCTTCCCATCATAAATAGTTTTATACTGCGGCAAGTGAACAAAAGAAACAGAAGTTTAGACCAGCTGGCATTCCGTATAGCATTAGCTCGTCAGCTAACAAACGAATATTCCTCAAGCAAAAGGAAAGGACGTCATGCTAGCTTCCAAGCAAAGAATTGTGTAGTTCCGAATGCTGTGCGCTTAGCCAGTGTGGAAAATCATATGCTAAAGATGGTTTCCAACAATAGACGATGGAGTAAATGTAGCAGAAAGGAACAAGAAAAGACTACTCACAACATGTGTGCAGAATGGGATGTCCCCTTGTGCACTGTAATAAGCTTATCTTTTCAAGGCAAATATTCACTATTAAATTCAATGTTCTTTATGACGGCGAATAGTTCCTTGGAAAGTATTCTTCCCAACGCCAAAAATTTAAATGTAAGCATAAAATTAGGGAAAATATTTATATTTCCTTAAATGTTATTGTTAAATTGTTAATGAAATATAAAAAACTGCGAGAAATTCAAAAGAGAAATAAATAGTCCACTAAAAGGTTAAAATAGTATTTTCTTTAAATGTTTCTGATTAACATATTCATATTTCATTGACTTAATTCTTAAAAATAATTTATTGTTTTATTTAATACTACAAAATATACAGCACTGACACGCTTGATCATTCTGTTGGCAATTACAACCATGTCTTGATTTTATTCTATTACAATTTTTCTTCGTCAGCCCCTTCCCGCAATTTTTTGGTTTAAATTTCCTACATGCTTTTGCTAGCATTTTCGCAGCAATGTTTATTTAATATCATATACTTTGAATTATTTCGAAATAATATTTATAATTTTTTTAGATTCCTTTGATTGATTGATTGATTGATTGTTTATTAAAGTTCCACTTAGAATTAGAGCTAATGGCAACAGACCTCACAATTTTGAAACCTGGCTAAACGATCAAGTAGTGTCTAAAATATAATCTATATTTATTTTTTTATGGTATATAAGATTTATTTTCTGTGAAACTAAAATATTAGTGTTTTATATAGTTGAAATATAACTTATTTATAACCAAACCTTAAATATTTATCAATCATTTTTCCATTATATGAAGAATTTCACTTTCTTTGTTATAAAAATTCACTGTTTACGATGCTTGTCTTTTCTATTTGCAACTCATATCTGATGATCCTCGTTAAAATAGCACAAAATATTTTGTGCTGTTGTTATTTTATTACATTTCATAGAGATAAGCGTTCACACAGAAATCAATCAACACTTTTAAAAGTTGTTTTGGTTCACAGATGTGCAGACATCAGACATTTAAAAGAAGTTAAAATATGATGAAACATTGAAAGAGACAGATTTCTCTTAATTCGCTACAAATGATATTTCTATGATGTTTCTACTATGTTTCCTTAATTTATGATATGTGAGTAAAAAATCATGCTATGTTGGTCACACATTAAAAAAGGGGAAATAATAAATTACAATTAGTTTAAAAGTCTACATTACAGATATTCACCGCAATCGTTTAGTATACTAAAGTATTTTTTTTCTAAAAAAGCACTTTCTGCAGTATTTTTAAGCAATTAACTCACAAAAACAACAAATATTACATCTAACTGTTAGATTTTCTTTGATATTTATGGGTCTTATTTTCTCTAAAATCTCTACTCTTATTATTGCTGTGAATGTTATATTTTACGCTGAAATAAAAAGAAACACTACTTAAATTTCATATTTCTGTAATATGAATGTCCTAAAATTTCTAAATATTTCAAAAATCTGTTAATGTTTCAGATCCTTGTGTACACACTCACACACATATATAATCATTTATTGTTTATTATTATCAGCTCTGGTGGCTTAAAACGGCAGCGGTAGCCGAGTGGTATAGGTATCGGTTTGTGGCTGGACTTGTCGCGAGTTCGAGCCCAGTACCACTAAAGACCCGCCGTGTAGGGCAGCGATGCGCGCTAAATCTGTCGAGAACTGAAACAACCGCCCGTTGGTGTGTTGTGTTAGTTAGGAGAGGGGAGTGCCAGCTTAGGTGTCGTCCATATCCCTTGCCCATGGTTCAAAATTACATGGTCCGTCGCCAAAAGCCCTTGTGTAGCTGAACAGTGCGACGTCAATATTCACTCACTCACTCACTCACTCACTGGTGGCTTAAGGAAGCGTGCCCTCTTCGTAAGTTTAAGGTTGTGGGTTCGATTCCAGCTGTAGTTGATATATTTTCTGGATGCGAAAATCGTAGACACGCGTATCATATGATTGTGAAGCTTCTAAGAGACCCTTGAGTATCAATTTCGCTCTGGTACTCTCAGCAAAATTAAATTACGGCAGTATTTAGCATCCGATGAGAGCTTGCATTGAAAAATTAATTCAAGCGTCCAAATTTGGTAGTGATGTCATCAGTAAATGGCGCCACTATGAAATGTATTGGGGACTTTTCGTGTCTGCGAAGGCTTAGTTGCTAAAATGCAGCTCCATTGGCAAAAAAATGTTTATTAATGTTTCATCTTGAAGCTTAAAGCTACATAAAGGCAGTTGGTGAAGCAGGTCAATGTTTTAGCTAAAGTCAATTGACTAGCACGACACCCGATCTATACCTTATTCGCACCAGACTTCCTCAAAACGCCAACGAGGACTAGGAGCTTCAACAGGTTGAACGTGCTTTAGAACCCCCCCATGACGCTAAGTCTTTTATGACAACAAGACTCTCACTCACAGTTCAACAACCCCAT
The DNA here is from genome assembly GCA_019973955.1 of Trichonephila inaurata madagascariensis. Lineage (NCBI taxonomy): Eukaryota > Metazoa > Arthropoda > Arachnida > Araneae > Nephilidae > Trichonephila > Trichonephila inaurata. The sequence goes on from BMAV01026917.1 coordinate 401,684, forward strand.
ACACGAGTTCCTGACCATGACCTATCGCAGCTACACATATACAAGATACAAATATGGAAACTTAAGTAAAAATAGATGTAAAAAATTGAATACATATCAGACCAGTTTATATACTCAATTTTGATGACCGTAAATGAAAATCGGAAGAAAAGTTCTATCATATACTCTCTTGAAACTTATTTCCAATTCATGCCTATATTTCATCGTGTCCATTTGGGGAATTTAGTTGTAAGATTTGTTGCATGTCTGTGGAATCATTTTTATTCAGGAGATCTCAAAATATATTGATTATAGGAACATGGATAATCTACCGATAACATGTGGTGGCTGGAAAATTAAAATAATTACTCTAACATAAAGAATGTTGTTGTTGCTGCCGTTGCTAATCTCTAATATTCAGCAGAGCTGAATTAGGACCAAAATTTTGTTCACAGGTAAAAAGTCCAAGACGAGCATCGACGAAGAATAAAGATTTTGTTTGCCTAGTCCCAGACAATCAAGGATGTGGTTGGGAGTAGCGTGCGTATTGCAACGCTTGGTGCAGGTTAGGGAGTAGTCCGTTGGAGTAGGACAGTGATCTAAGGTGACTACTGATTAATCTACAAAGAGTTGTTTGATCTTGCTGCATTGAAGAGACTGAGCACCAACAGGGCGTCTTCCCTGATACCAGTGGTGCACGGGTGGAACGGTCCAAATGATACCATTAGAATTTTAGTCCTCCAAAATAATTCCTGGTAAGTCAGTGAGTTAGGGACGACCAATGGACACTAACTCCTTCTTTGGTCAAAATGTCAGCCCCTCAAGTCGCCTCACCGTGCCGATGGGTGATATTGGGTGGAGAGGGCGAAGTACTTGGGGAATGTATTCTCCTGAGGGTCACCCAAGGTGTGAAAGTCATTCTATTATGCTCATATAAAGCCCGTAGGCGAAGGAGTCAAGTCAAACTTCTGACCTTTGGTGCTCTAGTCTTTTGACCATGCTCCTTTCTTCATCCATGATTACGTTATATAAGCATCGGACTCCAGACCGGGAAAGGGCCCGGGGTTGATCCCCAGCCACAAATCCCCTCCGAGTACAACGGAGTAGGCTCGAAATCAGTGGGCCCAAAAAGTCTTGTGGGCTAACACGAGCGCAGGGACTAAAGAATTTTTCCCCTCCCATTCAGTTCCATGCCAAAATTGTAAAGGGGAGATAGGTGGTGTCCCCATCATCGCCCCTTTTTTGCCGAGCAATTCGTCCCTTTCATGAAATTACCGGCCGGCCAACGATATGAGTACTTCTAGCCCCTTGCACGATGAATTTTGTGCCTCGATTTGACTACGGCAGACAGGTAACATGAGCAACAACAACAACAAGAATAAAGAAAATAAATTTCCTATTATTTTCCTCTTCTGAGAAAAAGCATTTCTCTCTCCTCTCTCTCTCTCTCTCTTACAACTTCTATTATAAGAAATATATCCACTACTTCAATTAGTTCCGAAGTTATCCCCTAGGATCGAATATCAGATAAATAAAAAAAAAATGAAAGAGAAAAGAAAGATTGAAAAAAAGGGGAAATATATATCGTGAATTAATACAATCTTCTATCTAACTAATTTAATCCCAGGGAACCGTAAGATGTATCAAGTGATCACAAAATGTTCTATAAAATTAGTCTTTTAATCAATCGAGCCAAAAAAATTTTCAAATGTTTCGTATTCATTCGTAATATAATTAAATTGAGCAATTGTTTAATAAAAATTGAAATCTCATTCTTTTTAAAACGTAGTTAAAAATTTAAAATTTTTTTTTAGTCAGAAAATTTTTTTTTAAATCCGACTCGTTTGGAACCGGGTTTTGCAAAAAAACCTATAAATGTTTTTATATTTATGATATTTAGTGTCACTTAGATTGAAAATGTATAAAAAATTTTTTTTAAGAATAGCATTACAAAAAATTTTAAGTACAAATATTTTTTGACAAAAAAAAAATTTTAAATGCCCAAAAAATTTCCCCTTTTTGAAAAAAATGCTTCTTTATGATATTTTTTTTGCCGTATATAGCCCCTTTGTACAGAGCCTCAACTAAAATTTTTTGAAAATATAATTTAGAAGGGGGTTTTTCCATGTTTTCAAAAGGGGAAAAAATTTTTAAAAAAAAAAACCCCGATAATTATTTAAGGTTGTAACTCAAAATAATGTGAATTTTTAAAAAAAAAAAAATATTCAGAGTCTCGAGAAGTCTTTTACTCATATAACCCCACACACACAAAAAAATTATTATTTTAGAAGCATTTTTTATAAAAGGAGAACATTTTGAAAAAGATTATTCTAAGTTAATTTTTTGCCAAAATATTGTATTTAAATATTTTTTTTTTGTCAAAATGTTCTTAAAACAATTTTATACATGTATTCTAATCTAAGTGACAGTAAATATCATGAAAATTATCCATTTATGCGCTCTTTAAAATCACAGTTCCGAACGTAGTCGGATACCTTAAATGCATTTTAGTTATATTTCTGTAATTCTAGAAAACAAATTCCTCGTCTTACATCAGAATCCTAAGCACCCGGATTCTTAGAATCTGGTATTCACCATAGATAATACCAGGGTAAGTGCTAACATAATTGTGAACAGATGCCAAAGTGATACTGCCGTTTCTCTGAATATGGTTTATAATTTCGTAGAATAAAAGTAGAGTTCGTAATACATCAGACTTTTCTCTACGCCTTTAGTTCGTGAAAAAATTCCCGCCATCCAACAAGTCTCAAAAGACAGAAAAATTTAGGTTTCCTACCAAATACAATGATTTCAACAGTCTGAAAGTAATATTCTTCCCAGAGAAAGGATATCTATTCACATCACATTACGAAGAAAATTAACTGGTGTGCAAAACTTAAGCAACAAGTGTGGGTTTTGTTTTTTGCCATAATGATCTTATCCGTAAAGAGGACACGACTCCATTGATGATTGATATGTCCATTTTTCGTACCCTTTGCACCATTCTCAACGGTGCTGGCCAATTTTCAAAGAGATACAGCGTTCAGGGCGGTGGCCGAATATGCCAACTTTGTGAAGATGTCTGGCCACATTAAACCACGACACTTGTCGCTCTGTTGCTGTACATAGTTGCGGAGCAATGGCGCTTACTCTCCCCCAGTGTGAAATCTTCCAGGTGTTTTCTTCTAGCCATATTTCACGAAAGAGCTCACTTGCAGTTGCAGCGAACGTCTTTAATTGCACCTACGTTCTTTTTATTCTAAACTTGAGCTGCGCGCGCCGACCGCACACGTTTTGCATACACTCACGTCGCCTATGATGTTTTGTTCTTGACATTTGCACACTCATCACCTTTCTACTGAATTGCGTGTCATTATACTGATCGCAAAAACCTCTTTTCTTCAATTTCATGGTCTATCTGCTTAAAATTTACATTGTTGTTAAATTTTGCACACCAGTGTATGAGAGCTATTGGTGACGGACCTCATAATTTTGAACTTTTATCAAGTGATAAGAAGCAAATCAAAGTTAGCCCTCCATTCTCAACACTTCCACAACACTGTCGAGGACTTCGAGCTTTGACAGATCTAAAATGTATCAACCCTTTTACACGGCGTGTCTTAAGTGGCACCAGGATTTTAAGCTATAACTTAACTAAAATAATACCAGCCATGAATCCCTCAGCAACCAATTTTAACTTAGTTTTTATTTTGAAAAAAAAAAAATGGTTCCTACTCCACTCACACATCACGCAGAATAAATACATCAACAAACGAATGAATAAAAATCTCTTAAATTGAATTATGGAGGCAAAATCATTCTACACTGGTTATCATAAATTTAAGAAAAATCACAAAAATGATGATAGCTCAAAAAGTTATTCATAGAATTTGATGAAGCTCATGTGCATTATACAACACATAAGAAGGTATAAAATATCATGAAAAGAAATCACCAGACAATTATGATGTTATAGAAATTAGCATATGTACGCAATGAACAAATTGGATGCGTCAGTTTGGTATAGAAAAAATATCTTTAATATGGGGTATGATATTCCCCTGAAGCAATACAGTGCTTGCAGTAATGTATGATTCTCTATTACATGTGTAGGAAGTGTAAGCCATTGCTCTTCAAAGGCAGTTAAGGTATCCAACTACGTTCGGAACCGTGATTTTAAAAAAGCGCATAAATGGATAATTTTCATGATATTTAGAGTCATTTAAATTAGAATACATGTATAAAAGTGTTTTAAGTGCATTTTGACAAAAAAAATTATTTAAATACATTATTTTGGCTAAGAATTAACTTATAATAATATTTTTTTCAAAATGTTCTCCTTTTATAAAACATGCTTCTATTATAATAATATTTTGCCTGTATATAGCTCAGACCTCTCTACAAAGGCTCAACTAGAATTATTGAAATATATAACTTAGAAGTGGGTTTATCAGTATTTTACGACAACAGTGGAGAGCAATTTTAAGAAAAAAACACCAATAATTATTTCAATTGGTGGTAACACTGAAAATAATGTGAATTTTTCAAAAATTCTAGTTGAGCCATTGTAGAGAGGTCTGAGTTATATACAGGCAAAATATTATTATAATAGAAGCATTCTTCACAAAAGAAGACATTTTTGAAAAAATATTATTCTAAATTAATTTTTTGCCAAAATATTGTATTTAAATAAATTTTTTTTGTCAAATTGTCCTTAAAACAACTTTATGCATGTATTCTAATATGAGTGACATTAAATTTCATGAAAATTATTCATTTATGCGTTTTTTTAAAATCACGGTTCCGAACGTAGTCGGATACCTTAAAAGCGCTGCTAGGATCATAAGAAGAAAGATCGAGAACAGCTACACGTCATCCAAGAACGTCCCAAACATGCTTGATAGGGTTAAGTTTCAGTGATCAAGATGGCCACTGCATGCGCTGAATTGATCCCTGCTCAAAATAAGCAACCATGATTCTAGCTCTGTGTGGTCTCGCATCATCATCCTGTAGCATGAAATATTTTCTATTGCCCGGCATAAGGGCACGCATAAGCATTCAAGATGTCCTCTTGTGAGCATTAACATTTCCACGGGAAAAAACATGGAGGTCTGTGCGTCCACCCAAAGAGAAACCTCCCCAAACAGTGACATGTCTTATCCGTATGCATCTCTTTTACGGATGTGTCATAGATGAAAATCAGTTCTAAGTTCTCTCCAAATGAAGATTCGCCAACTATAGCTTTCGAGGCTAAACCTGGACTCATCCTTAAAGAAAACAGCCCTCCATTGATCCCGCTTCCAGTGGACATGGTGACGTAAACCGGAAAATGTTCCCGCATATGGCGTGACCCGAGCGGGACGCATATAGCTGGTCACTTAGCACAAAGACCACGTTCTACCAGATTTCTAATATCAGATATGCAGCAACAACTGCCGCCTTTCTCTGAGACATCCGTTGTTATGCTCCTCACAAATGACGTTTTCCGACTGCAATGCAACTATTTTGCATAACGAAGTATCGTTCATATCCTTTTACTTACCAGCATATTCAAATCTCAATGAGATTGGCTTATTTTGGGCGAGTTAACGCAATTTTTGTGACTTTTCCTTAAATTATGATAATCAGTGTATATTAAAAGAAGAATTTTAAAAATGACAAATAAAATTAAGTCGTATGTTTTTAAGTTAAAATATGAAACATTACCTAATGTACTAATCTCATTCTACAAAAAAATGAGAATAAAAACACCAATGTCTCTTCCCAATCTAAATAACAAATTGTATTTGGAAAAACGCAAAAGTAATGTTTTGGACCATTTGAAAAAAAACAAGTGTTTTCTTTTGATGCATGTTGAACCTCCGAAAACAACTCAGTTACACCACTGTGACTTTAGGAGTTCAATAACCCGTTTCGGTGCTGTATAGATAGGGACCAAATAAAAATAAACAGCACAAAAATAATTCGAAAGTATATATTTCTTAGATTCTTGCATATAACAAACAACTTCGTCGAAATACTACACAATTTTTTTATGCAGTGGAAAGGGACCACATAAAAAAATTTGCACTTAGAAAATACGTCAATTATTTACGATATTTATAAAAAAGTACTTCCATAACAAAATAAATATTTAAATTACCCATGGGAACATTTTTAAAACATTTAGTTTCTTATTGTATACATGGAGAAGTTTTCAAAATGCACACACATAATTTACTGCTACTCATCGCAATCCAAAGCGCTCATATCCCTGTGATGAATAAATTCAAAATCGCTTTCGTCACTTGAAGGTAAAATTCCAATTGATTTATTTTTTGGCACCATAAAGTAACAGATAAGTTTCTGCGACTAATGTCGGTTGGTGAGTTGCTTGTAAATGTCACAATAACCAGATATGCATGATCAAAACTCTTTTTTAAAATTTCATACAACTTTCGAAATTGGTATTTATTTTAATAAAATGCTTTCCCAATTTGTTGGAGAGCTGTATCCCTGCATATATTTTATCCGCTCTCAAAGAACCTGGTTCTTCTTGTGTGTTCATCTTCATAATCCATCAAATTATGGATAATGTCACTGTAATTGAAAGTTTCATTTTCAATCCAGCGCGAGCTATTGACGCGTTGAGAGAAAGCAACTAAACGTGCATTGTTGGAAGACTGTAGCAAAAGAACACAGCGTCTTGAAGAGTAAATGTATACATTGAAGTGGCGTAACGTACACCCTGGAACCTCCTCCTCGCGGGGTAGGGGCAGGATTCTAGGAGCCCCAAAGTCTGACTAGCACCAAGTTCGTATTTTTTACACCATTTATAAAATATTAAAGACAAAACCTAACTTTGCCACCCAGCCAGCATGATGGTTATGTAACCGATCTCTTTTAACCGAGTGGGTTCGGGTTCGAATCCGGGGTAAGGCATGGATGTACTTCCGTCTTGAATAGAAAGCAGCGCACCCTTTCTGTTCTATTCTGGGATCATCGTCTGTAATAAAATATCTATATTCATCTGTGTTTGTATTGTAAGTTTCTGTTCTTCCATCTCTAGTCTTTCATATGTATCCCAGATAAAACAAGCAACAACAACCTGACATTGCCGGGGGGGGATCAACCTAACAATATGAGTTCGCCACTGGTACATTGATAGAAAACATTACAGTGGCGTCAAAGCCGTTGAAATTCACACATATACCGTATAAAAAACTCGCATAAAAAAAAGGTCTGCACAAAACTATATTTTTAAAAAATGAAATCCAAATCCTCTATCGGTTATCACAAGCCAAAGGGTACAAGAAATACAGGTTTTTTTCCAAAACTTCCAAGATCATCCCCTTCTAAATAATTCGCTTTCAATGGATCAAAGCACTGAGCAAAACACGTTTTCTTTCCCATCAAGATTTCGCAAAGAATAAAAATAAATATTACAATCTAACAAAATTCCTGGCTGGAAATTTATAAAAAGAACCGAAATTTTTAGTCCCTGCGACTGAGAAAACCCACCATTTTCTGATGAGATGTTATTTGTATTAGAAGTTTTTTCAAGTAATGGTTTCTTTTTTTTTTTAATGTATTAAACTGCTTAGAAGTTATTGGATTTATACATTTTTATGTCAAAACTTATTACTTGTTTCAGGATAACTGATAAAAAAGGAGTATAATTCAGAAAATTTCTGTCAGTACATATTTTAGTCAGTTCTTTTTGTTATAAACATTTCCTGATGTACTATATATTTCTGTTTCATTTCTTCTACAACCGATGTATTTCAAAAACTTTCAACCAAGATGACAATGTTGATATTTAAGGTGCCCTCTTAACAGCACTCTACGCTCTAGCATCCACTCTACGCCAGCAGTCAATTTTTGCAGTTGAAATCATTTGAAATTTAGCTGAAATACAAAAGACCTGTTTAACTGCTAATCAACACCATGTTTAAAAAAATGTATGGGCTATTAGCGACTAACTGTTTTTAAATTTTGAACAAGGGTCAAGCGATAAGGATGACACCTAAAGCACTACTCTAATCTTCTAAAATCCGCACTATGCAAATGTGAAAACGAAGTACGGTTTAAGGATATCTTTGCTTTATTTTAAAAAATAAGGACCGAATTTGGAATATGTTTTCGTATTTAAAAGTACTCCAACATTAATATTATTTTCAGGCTTCGCTATCATATACAGAACAGTATTTTTTTTCCAAAATTATCATTTTTATCAAAGTTATAGAAACTTTTCCTGTTTTAAAATGTATTTCACATTTTTTCTTCTACACTGTGAAGCTAAAAATTAATTATGAAAAAATAAATATTTTTATGATATATTTTGAAACAGTAAAACCATTGTATCATAAACATATGTATAAATTACAATGTTACAAGTTTTCAAGAATATCGAGATTTATATATATATATATATATATATATACACTGCTGGCCACCGTAATTGCAACACCAAGAAAGACAAGAGATAGAACAACAAAATTTATTTTGTAGATAACATGTTGACCAAGTATCAAATGATTAAATTTATACACTTCTGTGAAGTGTGGTTCCTGCCAGAATCAGTAGCCAGAGTAGCCGCAATTGTTGGAGATCACCACTGCCACACGCCTCGGTATTGATTCAAAGAGACTTTGGATGTGTTCTTGGGGTACAGCAGACCAAGCAGCTTCCACACGTTACCAAAGTTGATCTGTTGTGGCAGCTGGGGGTGTAATCTGGGTCAATCGTTGAGCAACCATGCTCCACATGTTTTATATCGGCGAAAGATCCGGAGAGCGAGCCGGTCAGGGAAGCAATTCAATCTGGTGATTGACGAAGAACCTTTGGACAATGCGTGCTACGTGTGGTCGCGCATAATCCTGTTGAAATATGGCTGTGACCAAGCCCTGAAGGTAAGGAAGGACAACTGTCTCAAACACTTCGGAGATGTAGCGCTGGCTGTTTGAAGTACCGGCAATGCGTACTAGAGGAGTGCGAGAGTGATATCCAATACCACCCCATAACATAATAGCCCGTGTAGGACCAGTGTGGTGGAGCATAACGCAGCTGTTCAGCGTCCTCTCTCCACGGTGTCTCCAGACTCGAATCTGACCATCGTGGTGTTGCAGACAGATGCGTGACTCTTCAGTAAAGACAACTTCATTCCATTCTGCCGCCCACATCCTTCTTTCATCGCACCATTGGTGGTGGAGACGTCTGTGGTTCCTAGTCAAGGGTAGACCAAGCAATGGACGTCTTGCGGACAGATCCCTCTGCTGTAAACTGCGTCGAATGGTACGCGCAGACACTGAATGATGCGTTACAGACTCAATGTGCTGTGCTATGGTTCGTGATGGGACTGAGCGGTCCGTCACTGTCATGCTCACAATTTTCCTGTCCTCACGTGAAGTGGTTTACTGAGGTGGATGCGATCGACCACGTCGGTCTGTCGTACCCTCCTGCATCCAACGGTCACATATCCGCATTACAGTTGTTTGATTTCGTCCAACACGACTACCGATTTCCCTGAAAGATAATCAACAATATCGGTAGACCACTATCCTTCCTTTGTCGAACTCGGATACTTGATCTAAAGCTGATCGCTGTTTTCTACGAGACATAACTGATCGTTTTTTGAAAAAACCACAAGAAAACACAATTGCCGAACTTGAAATCGTCGAAATCTCCAAGCCTTAAATAGCGCTTTGAGGTGGCGCCACAAGCGCGCGTGTTATGTCTCTGCGCTGAAATTCTAATCATTTGCAAATCTCACCTCCGCTAATGCGTGTTGTAAATTTCATGTTATTTGCATGCTTCTTTCAGGGTGTTGCATTTACGGTGGCCAGCAGTGTATATATATATACCTAAAAATGTGCTCCACTTTTAGTTCAGGCTCATGTACATTTTCCGAAAACCAGAGGGTTAGAGATGAGCGTTAGCCCCGATCATATAGCGTTACAACGCCATCTATGGGCGAGTTTCAACACGTTTTCAAAACTTTCATTGTGAGAAGCTTTTTGGTTAAACCCTCACTCTTCAGAGCAAAACTAATTAGTTTATTTTATATTGAAATTTCAGATGTGTAACGGACTTGTACACTTGTGGTACACTAAATATCAATGGCCATTTACCGAATACCTGGACTAACTACATTTTGCACTGAAAGAAGTAATTAAGCGGCAGATTATGGACACTATAGAAATTTTATGCTACAGAATATACAGATGCTACAGAAATATTTGACAATGAAACCAGCAAAGCATCACATAACTCGGGAAGATTCAGAGGTTGGGGGTCTTGCTGTCTTTTGAGCAGATCAAGATACTCCCACAGATGCTCGCAATGGCATAGGTCTGGATAATTTGGCACCCACTGTATTAATTGAATATCGTCTTCATGTCCCTTGAACCACATTCTCGGGCAATTTTGGCTACATATCATGTGAAATTGTCTTTCTGAAAGACCCCATCATTCGCATATATAGGTATATTTATACATATATACAGGATGGACTCGGATTGATTAAAATTGACTTTTTTGTTTGCTGACTCATTTATTTATTTATTAAAAATGTAAGAGTCCGTAAATAATTTTTTACATCGATACATAACTTTTACTACTTTAATCTGAAAAGTAATCTAACACGACCATTAAGAGGGTTCACCCATGTGATAGGTTCAAAAAATCAAAAACTTTATATACATATATATACATAAATAAATTTATATATATATAAATTGCTTTCTTAACATGTCTAGAATACGGTGGTAAAGGGATTTTTTAAAATTCTAAGTCATTATAAAGAAGCAAATGTTAGAAGAGAAGCTGTTCGGAGCGCTAGGTTAAGATTTTCATTGTTTCAACCGGACTTGAAGCTTTAAACGAATTTTTCTCAAAACGGTGTTTTTCACACTTTCCTCCACATATCTCAAGAACGGTTTAACCGAATGACTTCAAATTTATAGGGTAGACTCAGCACATATATACGCAAGAAATGGACAACGATCGTTCCAAAATTCAAAACACATTTCTAATTTTTATAACAAAAAATTTACAAAAAAAAACATGAAACTGGAAACTTTTTCTTCATAGGTCTGCCAACTATCCAATTTGTGATATTTTTAATTGAGTATAGTCCATTCTATGCATTTAAGTTCATAGATTAAAACGCCGTTAACTTCTTGATTTCAGATAAGCCAATCAACCAAAATCGTGGAGGAAGTGAGCGTCCATTTTTTCGAGGCGGGTGTGTTAAGAGCGCTAAAACTCGCGTTCTATAGGATATTCTTGGTTAAACTTTTATATACGTACTCTTAAAACACATATAAATAAATGATATAAAAAAAAACTTTATTTTATGTTTTTAATGGTCATCAAAAAAAATTCTCTAAGAATACTTAAAAAACAGACCGTCACATGGGTGAACCCTCTTAATAGATGTCCAAAAAATAAATAAACAGTTGGTGCTAGAATCAGTAAAAGGCTTGAAAGAAATTGAGCAAAGAGGGAATAACTCTCTGTTTATAAAGCTATGACATTCTATACAATTTCTTACTTCGATTCCCAACTGTCAGAATAAAATCAAAGAAATGGATGGAGGTTCGATCAAACCGTAATCAGATATAAGACGATATCAAAATAAAACTGAAGTGGCATTGAAATATCTTATCCGGAACCACTTGATCTCCCCACATATCACTTGCACTCGCTCTTGTAGAGGAGTTTTGAAAACAACCCCAATCGCTACTTATCAAAACCAGCCGCTTATCGGGCATTGTGTTGCCCCGACTTGATTTATCACACACAGACTGAAGGTATTTATACTGCACATAATCTCCTTAAAGGAGAATTATACAGACGTTGAGTGTTTTTACGTTTGTCCCACAAGGAAAGTGGGATAAATTTCAAAGAGGAAATGGCATAAACAAGTGTACGTAAGAAAACTAGAAAATGCTCGAATATGTACATAAAGGTTGATTAATATTTTAAGAGAAATTGTTTTATCATTAAAAAGGAATAAGAATCAATAATACTCTTAATTAAAGCCCAGGTATTTTTTTAAGTTCTTTGAGTCTGAGGTATAGCAATTATAAATTATTCCGCTTCCTAATAAAAAATGTCTTCTTTAACAGTATGTTATAGTAATTATATATATACAGGGTGAGCACAAAAGATGAACCGGATTTTAAAAAATCATTTTATCAAAACGATTACACACATTATAATAAGTATTGACGGGTCTATCCGCGTTCCTGTAAAAACTAATCCTCTTGAGAAATATTGGGTCTTTAAGAATTATTATATTCTATGGCTTCCTCCCAAAGAAGAATACGTGACCATGCAAATTAAGACTTGTATATAAGGTTGAAACTCTCAGGTAAGAAAGGAGAGATGTGTTAAACTGCTAATGGGAGCAGTGATTCATTAAACTTGAAGTAAGGCGTAGATATTTAGTAGCTGATAACTGTAGTATTAAAGAGTTGACGACATCTGTCACTTAAGAATTTAACTAGATTAGGCATCTAAGAAGCAGAAGCTACTGACTAGACTTAAGTGATCTAATTATTTAAAGTCTTTTCATATCTCGCCTACCTCGTTAATTGCTTTCCATACTTGATATTTGGATGCATCTCTTAACTTTGGTTCATTGAATTCGTGTCGTTGTTGGTACAGAGAATAAATTGAGTTATTTTGAATATGGCTAGTCTTCCTTCCATCTCTCCCACACCCTTAGACGCCTCTGGCCGACCTTACAAAGTGACACAAGAAAATGTAAAGAGAAATATACCTACCGTAAAATCCGGCGTACACAACGCGCACTTTTAACACAAAAAATAAGATCGAAATTTGCAGGTGCGCGTTATCATCCGGGTATAAAGAATAATAGTTTCGAAAATAAAAAAAAGAGATGAGCATAAAAAAAATTAGACTTCTACATATATCAGAATACTGTTTATTTGAAGGAAATGACATGCCTAATGGAATTTTAAAAAAAAGGAATAAGATTCTAAAAATATAGTCTTTTTTCAAAATCCTGGAATAATACCTCAAAAATGGTTAAAAAATATATCAGCATTGTACGGGCATACTTCTTGTTTCTTCGAAAAAAGGGAGGTGCGCGTTATACGAGGAATACACTTAAAATTAAAAAATACAGCTTGAAAGTATGGGTGCGCGTTACGCCGGATTTTACGGTAATTTTTTCCCAATCAATGATCAACAGGTATCAGCATATTCAAGGTCGCTTCGATCAAAAATTTTAACCTGGTTACAATGGCAGAGAAAAGATTTTGTATAATGAGGTTAATTCATGTGACGTCATAGTCACATGATAGTGAAAGCCACGTGATTCTAACCAATCAATTCAAAAACTCATGTGATGTCATAGTCACACGATAAAAACTATCTTGTGTTTTCAAATAATCAGTTCACGCGCTCCGGTGTTGCCAAGTTTTGCTCTTTGCAGAAACTTTCTCTTAAAAAGTACATACGTATACAAAATGCATTTTATTTAAAAATATAAGCATAAAATACGACTTTTTTTTTTAATTTAAAAAAAATCTTTTTGAAGAACTTTTTTTCCCTAACATTTAAACATCTTTACCCAAATATGAAATTGGAAATTTTATCTGAGTTTTACAAATAAAACAAGTACAATTAGTTTAATGTTTATTTTGAATTCAATGGAAAACACGTGTTTGTTTTTATCATGTGACTTCATGAATCAAGCCCTTAGAGTATGCACGAGTTTTTTTGGTTATTTCCGTGCAACATGCATTTAGAAATCGCAACGGAAAAGAGGCACCAACCAACAAGAGCATTCTGTGACGGTATCATCAATTTAAAAAAGAAAAACAGTTTGCTTGTGTAAAAAGAAAAGCAGAGCGGCAGGCCAAGAGTCTCGATAGAAGCAATGGAGAGTGTCAGGCAGAGTTTTGTTCGAAATCCAGGAAAGACTGAGAGTTTCCACTTACAAACTTGTCCCAGAGAACAATATGGAAGCTTTTACGAAAAAGGGAAATTTAAATCCGTATCGTATGCAGTTTGACACAACAAATATCAGAGGATTCGTCCAGCATTACTAACCATTGATCGAGTGAAGCTACAAAATGTATGGAACGAACTGGGTTACATATTAGACGTATGCCGTGTAACAAAATGGTTACATATCGAGCATTTGTTACTGAAAAAATAAACTTGGCATATTTCTCTTTACATTCTTGTATCACTTTTTATAAAATGTGCAGTAGTTTCGGTACTGTTATTTTTTTAAAATAGAGTCCACCTTTTGTGCTCACCCTGTATATCAAACAGGTCGCCTACGTTGCTGTATTCCAGACGCGAATTTAAATAAAATCATGCTTACAAATTGTAAAATTAAAAAAGAGAAGAGTCAACTGATCAAATATGGAAATTCACGTAAAAAGTACATGAATGTGGCGCGAATAGGTTAAATAAAAGTTAAGATACTTTAATAATATATCTCCGCTTAAGGGGACGGTGAACAATTAAAACTAATTTCTTAAATTGTTAGCTTAATTAGCTGAAAATGGCATAGGTATAGTAAATGATTATTATATTTCAGAATTTAAATGTATTTCTTTAAAAAAACTATAATAAACTGATTTTTTTTTAAAAAATTATTTTTTTAAACTATTTTTAAAACTGTCCCTTGCGCATTAATTTTTAAGATATGCGCTTAATTTTTGTTTTATGTATAGATGAACTACAACAAAATATTTCTGTGCATGGATTTTAAATTCAGAATTGATGAAAAAACATACATTTTCTATATACTATAAGAAATATTTCACCAATTATCACCCATTCAAGGTATTCAAAACAGCACAAAATATGATCCATTAAATATTTTAGAAAACTAATGCACAAATTTGTGAATTATATCATCTTTCATAAGTTGTGAAAATTTAAAAGAGATGTGACGTAATTTGAAACGCAAGGAGCATTTTACGTAACAATGAAAAGGGAAAATTTACGAACTAAGAAAAGCGCATTTTAAACATTTATTTGAATAAAATAAAGAAAATAATTCAGTAATTATTAATCAAAATGACAAAATTCTTTGATAGAATTATTTAATGAAATATAAGGAATATTATTAGTATATAAAATCACAATCGCAATTTTGACCAAAATTTGACATTGTGAAGGTCCCCTTAAATTATTCAAAGTTTATTATCATTTTATAATATAAACATATATATGTATTAGGATACAACGAGAGTTTTTTTTTCTTCAGAATTTTATAACCTACCTGTGCGGAAAAGATGTTCTCTGGTACATAGATGAAGGGAAAAAAAATTAATTAAAAAATTTATTTATATATGTTAAATACTGCCTCGAGGGAAATAAAGTTTAGGCATTTCAGCTTTTTTATGGTAAAACGTCAAAGTATTTTTTCTTTTAAGAAAACAAGCATTCCAGTTCTTTTTAAGATTTATTTTGTGATGCTAAAAACACCTACTTAATAGTTACAAAAGGGAAAAAAACATCAGGTACATTTAACAGCTACTTTAGAATTAAACTTTTATTTAATAAAAATAATCTACTGTTGAAATGAGAGTGCAGGATACAGCACAGACGGGAAAAAATTGAATCAGACTGATTCGACGGTGTTGGGAGAGGGAGCTGAAACTATGAAATGTTGCAATGTGCACATTGCACTACACGTACTCATCACACTCATTTATCAGTAATCTTCGCTTTTGGTTACTTATATTAAAGAAAAATAGTTTTTTTTTTAGTTTTAGCTCATCTAACTACAATTTTCTTAAAAAATTTTCTAGTATTAAATTTATTATTGTTTTTTTTATCATTTTTCTCCTAATTTTCATACCGTAGCACATCTTTTCCGCATAGGTAAGTTATCATGAGGAAACTATTAACAATTTTTCTTTCTCCATATAACCATAAATCTACCCTAATGTATAAGGTTAACTTGAAAAATATGGGCACCCAAACACTTAATTGAAAATATACCACAATAAACAACTTCCATTTTTCCGAAATTAAGGTACTTCAAACTTTAGAGTATGGTGTTTTTAATGGTATATGAACAAACCTGTAACTCTTGTTGTTATGTGTATAAAGAAGCTCTAAAACAAATTATACACAATTGCCCTCATTTGACTAAAACTTTAGCAAATATGTGCACAATTGCCGAAAATATGGGCAGATTGCATTATAAAAATATAACAGAAACTGCCATCTCTACATTTACCTT
Source organism: Trichonephila inaurata madagascariensis (assembly GCA_019973955.1). Lineage (NCBI taxonomy): Eukaryota > Metazoa > Arthropoda > Arachnida > Araneae > Nephilidae > Trichonephila > Trichonephila inaurata. The sequence goes on from BMAV01026917.1 coordinate 417,885, forward strand.
TTCCTAATAGAACTACGTGTAAAGTAGGCGGCTCTAAGCGATACTGCAAGCCCCTTGGGAAGTAGCCGGCGCTATGCGCTACTGCAAGCCCCTCTAGCATCCCCCTCCCAGGTGGCTTCGAAAGGAAACGAAAGGGCAATGACTCCGACGGAAGATGCAGCGAAAGAAGAGACATTAGAACACGAGAGAGAAGAGAATGAGAACGGAAGAGAGGCAGACGCTCATCGGCATAGCAGTAATAACTCTTAAAAGCATAATGAAAGCCAATGAGGCAATGAAGCGCATTTAAATGTTTCACTTAATTCATTAATTGTTATTCTTCATTTTATTTATTCTTGTTTTAAAAATAAACAGACTTTTCTGTAAACAATTTACGATTTAATCCCAGGAACAACATAACATACATTTTTGTAAAAATTACATGTTTGGTAAATAGTAAGAGTAAAATAAAACCTTTGTTTATGAAGAAATTGTATCACAAACAAAATGTTCCTGCTTTATCAATACATTAAAAATAGTTAAATGGTGAAAATCAGATAAACTATTAAATTACCACACACAAATTATTACATACTTAAAAAAATAACATTTAATGAGGACTTACCCTTGTGTATCATACGCCTGCACTCATTACAATAGAAGGAGTCACCCCTCTTACTCGGCACATTTCTCATGGAATCAAGATGAACAAGAACCACAACATTGCTCCCATTCTTGTCCTTAATTTTCATCGTAATAGTTAGCATCACAAGCAAAATAAATGCAGGATGTATTATGCTTGCTGGCCCTCGCTGTTGCTATGCATTTTGCCCCCACACCTTCTCTACTACCTCCGTCGGTAACTCTCTTCTTAGAATCCAGACCTTCTGCACTTATCAGCTCCCTTGCAACGTTCTTACGTCTTCCGTAATTTCCACAGGTTGTTTCCACTGTTGGAATTGGAGTCAGCTCCTTCAAAAATGATGATTCTGACTGTGAGAATTCAGTAGTGACAATAGATGATGATGATGATGATGAGTTTGGTGTTTTATGGCGCAAGAGGCGGTTTTGGCTATACTGGGCCAAACATTCATAGGTCTGTGGTCTGGACGGGAAAAGAAGAAATTGGATGGCAAGATGGAGGGTCGAAAATAAAGAAGGATCCCTGGGGTACCCTGGGGTCGTGACACCCGTGTCTACCAAAAATAATAAACCCCTTGGGAAAAGGAAAAGATCACTAGGGTACCTCGGGATTGTGACACCCGTACCCACCTAAAGAAGGTGAGCCCCCTGAGGTGAACAATAGATGAGACATGTGCTGCTTTAATTTGGCCAAGTTATAATAAGAAAGAGGTTTGTGGAAGGAAGAATTCAAAGAATGTGCCATAATGGTCTGGGAGTAGGGGTTGGAAAGCATTACTTCATCAACTTTCTGTGCTGCTCATACTACCCTGAATCAGAATGTCCATATTTACGCTAATGGCATTATCCAATAGTTGGCATTACTCCTGTCGAAGGGAGAACATCGTTCCCAACAATGGAAGCTACACTGATATAAGATTGCAGCCATTTATAGGCTTTCTACAAAATTAATTAATTTTGAGTGTTAAATCTTAAGTAAGATCATTAAAATTTAACAAAAACCTCAATTTGAAGTACCAGGTGCTTGTGCTTATATTAGAAATGGTATATTTGCACTTGAACCGCACAACAACACAAACAAAACACAGTTACCATGACGCTTGAGCATTACCAACACCGCAGTACGAATTCACCAACTCAAAACTATTAGGCGTATTATAGGTATTTGTTTAAATGTGTCCATATTACCTTATAATGACCATATTTTTCAAGTTTACCCCATATGTGTGTGTGTTTCGAACGTGATTGTTGGATGTTTATCCCTTGTTTGTAGAGAATAAGACTATATATATATATATATATATATATCAAACCGGGGTGGTCAATGATTCAGTATTCTAAACGCGAATTTATACAAAAAAAGGCATACTTACACACTGTAAAATTAAAAGAAAAGTCAACTTATCAAACAAACAAATTTACGTAAACACTATATGAATGTGCAGAAAATACCGAATTATTTACTCGAATTTAAGCCGCCATCGATTCTAAGCCGCACCCCGAGTTTTCAACACGTTCTACAGGAAAATTAAAAATAGTGTAAAATAGTTTATCAATATCCAATTTTACGAAATTAAAATAAATTTAAAATGAGAACTAATAAGAAGTGAATAATTAGCTTTTTAATCAGTATTATAAACATTTATATACATGCATGAATTTGTATTTGCTCTAATTTCCCCCATCCAACAATTTTTTTTTTCATTTGATTCTAAGCCGCACCCGATTTTCAGCAGCATTAACATTGAAAAAAGGTGCTACTTAGAATTGAGGTAGGTTAAATAAAAGTTATATAGATATTTTAATAATATATTTTCCTTTAAATGATCCAGATTTTATTATTATTATTTCTATTATTATATATGTTAAGAAGTAATACACATTATGTTTGAACTATAAGATTGATTAAAACATCATTTCGATGAAGATCGTATAAATGTATCGCTCGAAATAGACTTCTCGATCTCTGCGTATTAAACAAAGGCTACTACGACTCTCAAAGTTACAAAGGGATTACATGCCTAGATCAATGGTCCTCTTTATGCAAATGTAATGATGAAAATTATCTTACAGGATTTCAATGGCATTCAGATTGACTAGAGCGAACACGATTGCGAGCAACAGGAAACTATTGATCCTACATTTTGGACATGCACTTGTCACTGCTCATTTCTCACCTTACGCTTTGAAGGGAAATAAAATTGTAAATCAAGAACTAGGACAAAACAAATGGGAATTGAAATTCAGTGAGATTAATTATTTACTCTGAAATATTTTGTATTTCCTGTTTCGCATGTTTGGATTCGAGCAATTTCAATTAAAAAATAAATAAATACATGAGAAATAAGAACAGTCGGACCCTGATTTAACGAATTTATTTGGACTGAACATTTTGCTCGTTAAATCGAGGTTATTCGTCACATCAGGGCTCAAACAATTTACAAATTGTTTGGCATTTACCTTTTGGAAATTCTTTAATAAGCAACTATACAAAAAATATCACCCATAGTTAGAAATCACACCCTTTGTGAAATTGCTCCCCTAGGGTGCCCTTATCCTGGTTTATCTGCGTGAGCTAGAGGTGTAGGTTCAACTAAAGAACTAGAAGTTTGCATGTTCTTAAAATATCTTTATTAAGAACTTGAACTTAAGCGTTTAACAGATTAGATAATAATATATATGAGAGAATCTACGATGAACAAACACACAATACAAGTAATACCGAAATAACGTAACTCGGACCACTATCAATATCTAACCCGCCTAATCTCTATTCCAATAATATCACAAGTCCTAATATTAAATAGTCAATCCTACCTTGATCCAATCGTTGATCCCATACTAAGGAAGTTGAGTCTTTACTCGAGTGCAATGGTATGCACCTTGACCTAATGGCTCTATCTTCGGGATAACCTCTGTTGGCTGTCACTTTACAATCGTATTGCTCTCTATCATAACATTCCCCAATTTGCCATCTCACTTACTCAAACTTCTGATATTTAAAAGCTATCTAATTTGCATCTTATATTCACGTTTCACTTCTTGGGTTTTGGTTGGAAAAGAGTTGCCATTAATCCTGGCCCCAATAGAACCCAAAGGACATGTTAATGAAAAAACGCGTGAGCCCGTCACAACTTTTTATTCAAAATCTAAAAATACTGTTAGGGAATTATTAGGCAACAGTTAATTGAAAATTTTAAATAACTGACTAATAAATGCTTGATAAAATCTTTTTTATTCCTGACTCTTAAGAGTTCCTTTTTCAAATTTATGCAAAGGTGAAGTTATTGCGTTATTTACATCCTGCTGCATAGGTATGTTTGCAGTTTCCACACAATGCAAAGCAGTAGTAAATGTAACAGTTTTGATAAGAGTTTCAGTATCAATTTCTGCATCACAATCGCTTTTCACTGGTTCCGATCAGTGGCGCACACAAGAGGGGAGGGGGTTCTGGGGGTCCGG
>BMAV01026917.1:439391-484723 GCA_019973955.1 Trichonephila inaurata madagascariensis
ACATAAAAAGAATACGAATTAGAAGGAGTAATAAAAGCCTTACTTAAGTCAAAACAACATCACTAAAAGAAACTCGAAGCACATGAATCGAATTACGTTATTAGAATTCTTTTGCCTCTTAGGGATTGCAAAGATAAGTATATCTTATTTAATTGAGTTAGATTATGCTAAACAGCTACTCATATTTGATTTATTTTGATACTGATTATTGAAAGATTGAAAATAAAACTATATTTAAAGAAAAATCTCAGTATTATGTCCCTTACCTATAGCTAAGCAGGCTCATCAGATTCTAAGAAAATGAAAAATGGATGTTTTAATGTTTTAATTCTTTTAAGATTAAAATATAAAAGTATATAAATATTTTACTTCACGCAATATACTTAACATTATAGCAAAATAATCCTCTTCTAAGTCATTTTTCATGATAATTTAAAATGCTGGATTTAAAATATACAAAAAAAAAAAACGCTTAAGAAAGTGCAAATACTATCATCTAATCTATAGCACACACACATATAAATATAAATCACTTTTATCTTAATTAAATCGCAGATTTTCATTTTATTTCCCTCCTTATTCCTTAGTTTTCGTTATTTACAGGCAAAGGAGCCTTTAACTGTTTGTAAGTGTGATAAATGATATAATATTTCCATTTTTGCGTCGCTAGAATCCATAAATTTATTTCTCTTACATAGGAATTAGAATTAGCTTTTTCTTCCCTCAATGTGTCTGACATTAGAATTCCCAGACTTTGAATCCATATTATTTTATATTGCGTACAATCAAATAATACTGTATGGATTATCTTCTTTCTCCTCACAAGTATCAAGTATAGAGATTATTGCTTCAAATTCATATATATATGTATATATATATGGGTAGTCTAAGCTTATGTATTATTTTTTGGACTGTTGACAAACGGTTTCAGGAAATACCTTCAGAATTTAATGTTCATCTTTTTTTTTATATTCATGGTCACACACACACATATAAACGATAATGAATAACAGCGCGCGCGCGTGGTGTGTGTGTGTGTGGACTTCGTAATTAATAGGGACGAACACACACCACAAAGAACAAAGCAAAAAACAGGCAGCGACACTTAGATGTTGGAGACAAATAGAGAAAGAGGCAAAGAGTGAGGAACAAAGAACCCTCGCTTTTTATGCTGCGCGGTAGAGGTCACGTGACTTTTTCTAACAGAAGCTATGATTGGTCAGAATCTACCGCCTGTTAGTTTCTGACACAATCATACTGTTCAATTACAATTAAAATCCCGACCATGCGGGCGGGCAAGTTAAAATAATTAAACGCAAGTCCTGAATGGCTGGACCAAATACGAGTAAGTAAGAGTTACTAAAATGATATTAGATGGAAATATTATATATTTACATATATATGACAGGGCGTGATGAATAGTAAGGATTTCTTAATAAAATTATTATTCCGAAAGTAGGTGTGCATATAGAAGATGTTGGATGGATGAGGCATTATATTGTAGGAGGTTATTTCACATTTATTCACAAAACAGTGAATGGACGGTACTACAATGACACTTAGACAAGCTTCAGCCGATTACACATATTGAAGACTAAGGACGTGTTTTCCAGAAATCTCGGTATTTTATATACGAAGCGACAAACGGAAGTAGAGCTTACATATTTACGAGAACGGAGCTTATTTATTGGTGGATAGATATAGTTCAAAAGATTCCTGTGAGGCTGGTATCCAGTTATTATTTACGTGCGAGTCGTAATGGCTAGGCCCCATTACAAATTAAAAACATGTTCAAGATTAAAGTACTGGGAGTTATTACATACATACATGTAGGAACATGTTTTAAGATTTCAATACAATTCGAGAGAGAGAAAGATTGTAATGGATGGCGATGCCAAACAAACCAAATCAAATCGAGAGGGATTTTAATGTCCATTGAAAGAGTTCGGACGTGATGGCGTCAGACAGATATGGTCCCTGAGAGTGAGATCACCTTTCACTCCTACACCGAGTATGAACACGTACGGTCGACGTCCTTTTAGCAGCTTTGTTTTTGTAAACAAGGCAAACCCCTTCTTTAGACTTATCGATGTTTGGTGTCCCCATCTCACAGGTGAAACTTGTTCTCTATTCGAAATGTCTTTTACTTCTCTTTTTTGTAAATAATTAAAAGCTGTAAATAGCCTGATTCTTTAGTTTGCCTTATCTCAATAAATTAATTGTTCGTTAAACTTGGCTACTATTTTTTTTATTCGTCCAAAATTTCACCTATACCCCTAGACACCGTTCCACATATATATATATATTGTGACGGGCTCACGCGTCTTTTCATTAACATGTCCTTTGGGTTCTTTTGGGGCCAGAATTAATGGCAACTCTTTTCCAATCAAAACCCAAGAAGTGAAACGTGAATAAAAGATGCAAATTAGAAAGCTTTTAAATATCAGAAGTTAGAGTAAGCGAGGTGGAAATTTGAGGTATGTTAAGAGAGGGCGTGAGTCAATTGTGAAGTGACAGCCGATAGAGGTTATCCCGAAGGTAGAGCCATTAGGTCAAGGTGCATACCATTGCACTCGAGTAAATACGCAACTTCTTTAAGATTGGATCGGTGATCGGATTAAGGTAGGATTGACTATTTAATATTAGGACTTGTGATATTATTGGAATTGAAAGGCGAGTTAGTTATTGATAGTGGTCCGAGTTACGTTATTTCTGTATTATTTATATTGTGTGTTTTGTCATCGTAGATTCTCTCACATATATTATTATTATCTAATATGTTAGTAGCTTAAGTTTGAAGGTCTTAATAAAGACAAATTAAGATCATGGAATCTTCTAGTTCTTTCATTAATCCTACACCTCTAGCTCATGTTAATGATCAAGGACAAGGGCACCCTAGGGGGGCAATTTCACAATATATATAATTCAGAAAATAAAAACCATTCAGTTATACAAATTGAAAAGCGCAATATTTACTGGAATAATGATACAATGAGATCAATTCATGTGATAGAGACATGATAAAGACACGTGTTTGTCTTTATCATGTGACCGTCGTGAATTGAGCCCACTCCGATAAATATATTCCGGTACGCATGCGCGCGCGCGTGCGTAAGTACGTGATAGGCGAATCTATATTACACTATAAATCTAACGTGTCTAATGTACTGATTTAAAGGATTATAGTACTTTTTATAGTGAATTTATATCCCTTTAAGACCCAACCCGCACTATTGTGCGGGTTAGACATTCTTATACATTTTTGCTTCTGGAACAGTTGTATGTAAAAAAATCCCGAATCCAACAGTTGAGCGTGTTTGTAAAAGGTCTAATGTATCATTTTTTTTTATCCACAGACGGCGGTTGTAGTCCATGTTTTACTTTCAGCTGGCAAATCTAACTTGGTTTTCAAGTACAACGAAAACACCTCTTCTTTTTATCTGTCGTAAAAAGGTAATAATCAATATATTTCTAATTGATTAGATACAAATTTTTGTATTAATGTTTAAATAATTATAAAATAGAAAAAATATTAACTATACTCTATTAATGTGGCTTCTAGGGCTCGGGATTTCGTTACCCGCACGATCGTGCGGGTTGGACGTTACTTGAGTCACTGCAGCTATAAAGCTAAGTACTTACCATGCGAATTTTCTTTTCTGTTTCAATAATTTTGATGAAAGTCTACATAAAAATGAAATATATATATATATATATATATATACTTAGCTATATAATTAATACCAAATTTTCTTGGGGGTCGCCATGGATGAGTCCCTTTTTTTCTTCATCTCTCTTTTATTGCAATTAATTTTCTTTTCCATACATTTGTTAAAAAGTATGGCATTTTTGTCCTCTCAACAGATATTTGCATCCATATATCTCCCCTCCCCCTCAAAAGAAAATCTTGGTTTTCCGGTGGTAGTTAGTATGGTGTGGTTTAAATATATATGTATTTTTTAAATAATAAAATTTTCGGATCTATTTTACTATTTTACATAGAATACTGTGTTAACTTTTAACCAAAAACTTTTTAAAGTGTCTAAAAGGAGAAGAATTCTCACAGAAGAAATTTTTCAATTGATGAATAAATCGGATTGAACTTTGATCAAAACTACTCGGATCGGTCTTAGATAATGCTGCAAACAAAATATATGATTTGCGTATACTGAAAAGAGAATCAAGTTCAGATCTGAGCAATGAAGGAACACATGGGAATATTTGAAATGAAAAGACAATTTTGGATGATTCTTTACTATAAAAGTCTCTTCAACACATTCATTACATTGATTTAGCTGTTGGTTTCAAATTCTTGGTTTCTGTACAAACAAGATGCAATATCAAATAAAATTCCTCTAAAAATCAAAATGGATCGCTTAAAATTTAAGTTAGAGATAGTTGAAGCGTTATCAGCCTCTCCACCTACCAACAAAAGTATTTAAACTGATGCTGAAGATAACAGTGTCGTAATTCCACTCGCAAAAAGATCGAAGCGTTATAATCCACCTGTTATTCATGTCATGGCTTTTATCCTGGCCATTCCAAGATAAAAGCCTTGACATATATAGCTGTTTTTGAAGTGTTGATGACATTTCAAGGCCTCGCAAGTGCAGATTTGAAAACTACGAAAGCAGTTCGAAAAAGTGTTGTGAAAAATGCAATGGTTATTTATACTCGTCAAAAACAAAACAAAATATTTTTTCAGTAAATAAATAGTGAATTAATAAAAGAGTTAATTAATACATTAATAATTTCCTTATTTGTAACAATTTTAGTTCAATTAAGATTGTTTCTTCTATCAACTTATAGAGCTAAAAGTGTATAATTTCATGGGTGACCTGTTTCACAGATTACGCCCAACCCACACGATCGTGCGGGTACCTTCTACATTCCAGGGGGGGAAGCGGGAATTTTTTTATTATTTTTCCCAATGTCATTGGGGTTCATATATTATTAATAACTAGAAGAATTTAATATTTGAAGGTACAAAAATAATTCGGGTCTTAAAAGGATATAGTAAAGGGTTGCAACCTCGTCATTTGAACATGATTCAGAATTGTGAAGGGGAGACAGAAACATATATATAAATACACTTCATCAAATGCTCCAGAATTTTAGAAAAACGGAAGTAATCCTCTTTTCTATATTTCCATTGATGTTATAGAGGATGCGCGAGTGACTTACTACACACCTACACAATCTATATTTTAACAATATAATTGCTAAGAGTTTTCTCGATTTTTTTAAAATATAATATGAAATTTAAACAAGTGAGATAAAAAACAGAATTTCTTGAATTTTGCCAATTAATAAATGATTACATTAAAACAATATATCGTTACCGAATAAATAAAATATCAATAGATTATGCTGTTTAAATAAGTTCAATTAATAATGGATTTTACTAAGCGAAGGAATATATGCTTTAATATATAAATACATCAGACGTTTTAATGTGATTTAGAATCTGTTAAGTGGATGATACTTTTGATCCAATGATAAATGCTCTCATCTAAAGCTTTCAAAGTTCCAGACATCGCAGATTAAAAGACTTAAATTAATTCTTCCATTTTGGTGTCTAGCATTTCGGAGGATAGATTCCATCTGTGGCAGATTAAGTTTTAACCAGCCGAAATACTCGGCGTTGCTCTGAGTCAAATTATCATTATTATTTTATAATTTAGTGACAGATTTATTCAGTAAAAGTCATGATAATCATCTAATAATTATATTTTCTAGATTTAAGTGAAAAATTATACATGAACTGAAGTGAAAAATTGTACATAAACTGATGCGAAAATTAATCATTAAGTGAAAATTACACTTGATTGAACATGTTCAACTTTAAAATGGAAAGAATATTTCAATAAATAACAGAAATAAAAAATTATATTTACAACTCACCATAAAATCAAAACCATTTAGCCTCAAAACATGGTATGAAAAAAGAGAAGTTGCCCAAAGAAAACTCAAGCAAAATACATTCTGACTTCATAAGAAATTTTAAAAAAGCATTCACACCGATGTAATACACTTATAAATGTATCAGTACTGCACAATGTTTTTGATTATTAATTTAACTCTACTAAATTAAGAATAAGTTTAATAATTACCAGTGATTCCACGGACTTTTTATATATAAATTTATATGCAATCATTAACACTTATCTTGATAATTTTTTGTACAGTTTATAATTAATCCCTTAACTACCGATTAAAAGTTACGCGATTCACTCCCCAATGGCACCGTTTTGAATGTATGCCAAAGTATGTAATGTATTGGGGAGGAGGAGACAGAGGGAATAAATAAGAAAATCGCCTGAAATAAGTAAATCCTTCGCAAGCACTGTGAAATTCATTTTATTGCATTCCAAAGCCTTCAGAATAATTTTATAGATGGCAGTGAACGAAAAAGATCGTACTTCGGAAAGACGTATAAATACACCCAGAACAATTTACGCATTGGCTGAGCGAAACGTTTATATACGCCGGCGGTACTTAAGAGGTTAAAGTCATGTTATAGATTTAGCGTCAAAGTATCGTATTATCAAATTCAGTACATTGTTATTGTATGGAAGGGGGCGCGATGAAAATTATGATTGAATATTGGGTCGCGAGTATATAAAGTTTGAGAAGCACTGCTGTAAAAGAATGTGTAAGTATGTATTTTTATAAAAGAATGTATCTTTTTTCAATAAAAAGGAATTATGAAGAAAAAAATATTTACATTAGATGAGAATTCAAATTGTAAAAACTACGCTTAATAGTAACAAAATGATATAATTTATCGTTAATCTTTTATATATCTTTAACCTTTAATTTTATCTTTCGATTAAAGTCGTAACAAAAAAGATAAAATATTGAGATGACATAAAAATACTTCTTTATGAAAATTAAATTAGAAACAGTAAAAGGTCCAAGAGATATTGGATCTAAATTTTAAAAAAGTTCCAAATGGACTATACCTATTTTTTCAAAAAATTCTTACAAATCGCTTGAAAATAATTTAACATAAGCTCCGAATGAATAAAGTATTTTTAAACTGTAGTTTGCAACTTTACAGCAAGAAAACTAAAAGAAATAAAAATCATTCTTCTTCCATTCAGAAATTAAATGTATTTGTGAAAGACAAAATCTCTCGCACTAGTTTTAAATTAAACACATTTTGTGTTAATAATCTTATTTTTGGTTTGCAGTGAATGGAAATATTTTGTAAAAGAATCATATGAAAAAAAATTCATATAAGTGAATGGAAGTGTCTAAATTGAATTTATAAAAATCTATTCTATCTTTATATTCTTTATTTTTCGATATATCTAAGTAAACGTTTTAAATAGATACGTAGGAAAATTTAATTCTGCACATATATGAAAACAGTTTCTTTTCACTCAAAGAAATCATTTTTAAGTATGTGAAAGAATGTGAAACTAGGAAGAAAATTTTATCCCATTGTTTTCTGAAATATAAGAAATGCAGGTATTTGAATCATTCAACATGAAATAAAAGTCAAATTATGGAAAGCTATACTATTTATAAGCAATGTTTTATGTCTTAAAACGTATTTTTATTACCTCCCTTATTTATTCAGAGATATAAAACAAGGTAATATATTATTTTAAACAGAAAATTCTAATGGATATAACATACGGAATTTATTGACCATCTAACAGATTTTCTGAATTCATAATTTATAAAAGAAAAATTTGTTGAAACAAAAATAAAACTACTGATACGAACTTAAGGGAACCAGGACATACTCGAAAGAGTAAAATGCAAAAATTAAAACTCTTTGTTTATGGGACATATATCTTAAAAAATTCCAATAGAGTTTAGATTTTTGGTGTGTGTTCTTGACAAAGATACTTTATTCATTCTGTAAAAATACAAAAGTAATTTTTTGTTAAAAATTTTTTTCTGCTTAGTTTTTAGGTTGGATATAATTTTTGAGATCTCATAATACCTACTTATGTTTAGATACCAATTTTTTTTTAAAAAAAACTTATCCCTTAAATATATTAAATATTTTTTGCACACATATAAAACAATCCTAAACAAGAATTAGAAATAAAATATATATGAGAGAACGCATTTTAAAGAACCTTATGCAAAGAGTGAAGAAAATGACAACCTGGAAAAACTTTTATGAGAGAATTTTAGTTCGGATTTGAAAGTTTAAAATATAATAAAAACTTATTTTTAATGAATTTTTAAAATCAAAATAATTTTCTAAAATTTTTTTCACAATTCATATTTATACAGTTAATGCTTTTTACATCTATAAATTTAATTTCTGAATGAGACAATCCCTTATTTAAAATTCGGAATAAACCAATACGTGACAGGTATTTCTCATTATAATTTAAATGCTTGTTTATAAGGAAAAAAATTTAGAATGCATTTTACAAAGTATTATGTTTAAGAAGTTTGTGAAAGAAGTATCTTGGGATTCTTAATGCCATTTATACTAGGGAAAAAAATTGTGAATGTTTTCATACTTCAGACGATTATGTTATACCATCTATAAATAAGCAAATACCATCAACACACAAACTCTTAAGTACATTATTAAATCAGAACAATTTTAACACTTTTAATTTGAAGATACGTTAATTTTTTAAATACACTTAAGATCAACTGTATATTCAGTTACTCAAAGTTATTCAAAGATACAAAATATATCCATTTTTTTTTTAAGGATAAATAAGGAATGTTTCCTTACAGAAAATTCAAAAATGTATGGTTAAAAATTAAGATGTGCACTCGAAATAATAAATTCAGCGCAGTAATTTGAAAAATTGTTTCAAATTTTCGCAAATATTTTCAAAAATTATATCTAAAATATTTATTCGCTTTTGAACTATTTCAACTGCATCAATATTTTAAAGATTTTACTGCAAAATATTTAATCAAAAACCGAATTAAAGTAAATTTAAAAAATAAAATTTTTCAACGAATAGTTAAACCCAAAAATTTCTGAAGATCTTTCATTGTTTAATTTTAACACAAAAGTGCCAAGTAGCGCGAGTAAGTATATATAGTTTCTTAAATACTTATTACTAAATTGGGAATATATATACACATATATGATGATAATAAATAACAGTTTATAGACATTATAAGGCATTGTTTCTTACAAGGTTTTAAAATAATTGCTGCAATCTATGCCCTGTGAAAGGCATTTCATTTGTAAATAAATACATGATTTTGATCCTAATTTTGTTATTTAAAACTTTAAATGCAGAATTTACTTCTATTTTTAGTTGGTATATATATACATGATAAAAAATTTTTTTTTATCTAAAAATATCGCGTAACTCCCCTTGGGAATCGATTTCCTCAAAACTCGTGCTTAGTAGATCTCTTCTCAACAAAAGAAACATGCATGTCAATTATCAATTCTGTAGTTGCAATAGTTTTAAAAAAGAGAATTTTTATTTATAGCGCCCTCTAAACTCCTTGTAACCTCCCTTGGGAATCCCATTCCGCAAAACCCGTTCTTAACGCATCTCTAATCAATAAAAGAAACATGCTTATCAAATTTCAAGTGTGTAGGTCAAGTAGTTCCATTGATCTTAGGACGAATGGGTGAGAGAGAGGGTCACTTTTCTCTTATATATATTTAGATATAAGTAGAATTTTGTTAAATTCGCATTTTTCGTAACTGCTAACGAAACTCTCACCTTTTCTAATAAAAATTATTATATTACTTATAGCCGCCCGTCCAGTATAGTAATTAGTGACGCTGACTTCTGTGCCGTAGGACCTGGGTTCGAATCCATATGTTTCTTTACATGTATAATGCCTTTGCGGCATGGGGTCACTCTAAATAGCCGTCGAGCCACAAGTCCTCTCGTGAGGTTGGTGGAAGGAGAAGACGCTTCTGATCACCTCCAGAGTGTTCTCCTTCGAACTGTCACCTGTGTGGTGCTCAAAGCTAAAGCTAACAATAGGCGTATAATTAGCCCCTCACCGCGATGAATTCTGTGGGACTTGATCTGATGTTACTGCCAACATATTATTTATAATTTGTGATATGCATTACAATTTCCATTATAAGAACTGTTTTTCCTTGTAAATGTTATTCAATTAACCATTAATGAATAGCGTTCGATTCTAACAAAAAAAACTTAAAAAACCCGATTCTGCAGCATAATATATTATTTTACTCGATTGCTAAAATAAATGATAAATATATATTTTTCCCTTGCAACAAAGTATAAAAAACAAACCATCAACTTCAATCTCTAAGGCCCATCTTATTTCAGAATTAGAAATAACCCACAGAAGAAGAAAAAACACGCATCTGCCTTTCTATCTAATGTTCCAAATACCCCGAAGCCAAGAAATTCGATTTCTTCCTGTCATGGAAAGCTTATTCCCGCAGGAAAACTTGGATCATTTTTTGAAATAGTTGCCAAGTTGCGAGAGTGATAAATGGATTTAAAAAAGAGGGTCAAGATGAAACGTTTTTCCCACAAATGAGATAAGAAAATATTTTTAAATAAGTATGGTTTCAAAAATAAACGTATTACTTCCAAATATCTCTTTTATTTATTTTATTTAGCAGGATTGTTTGAAGGAAGTATATATGAAGACTCTTTTTGCTAGATGATTTTATAAACGTATTCTTTATACTAAAAGATATTTGAATTTGGAAAATGGTATTGTATTCACATCCATTGCTCTTATTCCTTTCATAAATAAGATTTAAAAATTGAATCTAAATTGTGATCAAAGTTTAAACTTATTTTATGTAACGTTGAATTTTATTCACAAACAACTGAAAATTAATAATTAGACTTCCTAAAAATTATGAATGCAAAAGGGAGTATCTTGTAAACACGTTATACTAGATACATGTATAAAATATATATAGTCACTTAAAAAAAAGGTATCCTACAGCTTTCGACAATTTTATTTTAAACAAATAGAGATATGGAAATTTTTTTGTGGTTTTTAGATTTATTTAGTACATTTTAAGGAAAAAAAAGTTAAAGTTAAGAGAAAAAGAAACTAGTATTACTGAAATGATAAAAAATGAGTAAAAATTTACAAAAAATTATAATAACCGGGACCACCCTGTACAAAAAGTTTAGGAACAAATTTTCAATTTTTCAATTTTGATGTGTTGCTCTGCTATTCATTTTTGAAATGATCTTCAGGATAAGAGATATTTTAATTTTTACAAAAACTAGAGCATTTTATCTTAGTTATTATATAAAATTGCTTAAAAAAACAGTTGTTATATTCACATAAGGGACTGTAAATGTAGTAATAAAACAGTGAATGATAAATCTGAAGGTGTTAACAGTTCTACTATTATACAGAACATACACAAAAAAATTCAGTTAATTATTTTTAAAACTTTTTGAGCAAATGCTGTCCCCGTATGAGCATTTTCAAAACAACAAAAAAAAATATTTCGAGTAAAATGCATTTTAAAGTATGACATCTTGCCTAAAGTTTCTGCTTTTAAAATAAAACACTTGAAATTTTTGTTCTAGTGAATGGAAAATAATACACTTGGTATTTTTATAAAGCTAATAAGATGGCCTATAAAATAAAATCATAAACAAATTTGTCCATTTTTGGCAAAAATCACAATTTTAGGGTAGTAAGATACCTGAACGTTGAATTTTATTTAGAAGTAACTAAACATTAGAAATAGACCACCTAAAAATTATTAACGCTAAAGGGAGTATCTTGTAAACACGGTGCACTAATTGCATATATAATATATATATATATATATATATATATATAGTCATTTTAAACTAAAAATATATGCAATCATTTGAAACATCAAGCAAATGATAAGATATTAAAAATAATAAAAAGGGTTATTCGAATTATAGGATAATTTAATTCGGTATACTAATGATTGTTATATTTGTAACGATATATATCATACTTTTGATACTAAACCAGTATAATTAGTATATTTTTAACTTTCTATTTAGAACAGAGGAATCAAAAAACTCCTATCTTAATAGAAATAGTTATTTGCAGGAGTAGATATAATATTACTGTCCCTTTAGAAAGACTATTTTTGATCTTTCCTTCGGAAATAAGTTTCGATATACGTTGCATTCTTAAAAATCACCATTTGAAATATTTTTCTATTTTCCGTCATATTTCCCCTTCTTCAAAATGGTAATTGTTCCATAATTTTAAATACATCATAAAAACGCTATATTTATAAATTGTAAATGTATACTGACATACATGAAAAAATTAAGCATTCTGTGTCTTTTTACAATTCCTACTATTAGCTCACACTCTCTATATATTTATTTATTTATCTTGGTGGAATTTTCAATCGTTAATAAAATACATTTTAAAGCGCTCAATTGAGCTGAAATTTTATAGACATGATTATTTTGGATGATAATACAGTAATTTAATCATAAATAATAAAATTAATTCATTAAAACTAAATATTCAAAGAATTACTAATACAGCCACGTTGGAATCATTTTTGTGTGGTGACAGCGACCATTCTTGCTACTTGTGTCAAAACTTGAAAAGGTTGTTTTCTCACATTTTAAAGTGCTCAATTGAGCTGAAATTTTTTATACACTATTGTTTTGTGTAAAAATACTATGAATTAATTATAATTAATTAAAATTAATTGACTGAAACTAATTATTTAAAGAATTACAGACACAGACACGTTGGTTTCAGTTTTAGCGACTTGCGTCAAAACTTTTTTTAAAAAAATTTTCTCACGTTTTAAAGCATCAGTTGCACAGAAATTTTTTACACACGATTGTTTTCGATGACAATACGATACTTTAATGATAATTAATAAAAATTAATTACCACTTAATGTTGAGATTCTATCATATGCATATACATATTTATATATATATATATATATTTATTGTGTAACTATTTAATAAAAAGTAGTTAAATAAAATTTTTCTTTGTTGATCTAAGTAGAAATTGACTTAAAAATTTTTTATATTACTTGTTATGTAGCTAAAATTGGCTCGAGGAACATAATAAATAGCATATATTAATTTACTTAAAAGCAATGGATAAATAATGTTTCATATATATACTTAATACAAGATTACAGAAATGGGTTTGGAAGAAAATGTTTATTCCTTGTGAAGCATTTGTTTCAATTGTTGTTTGCTCTCTAACGGATGTGGACATAGGGAAAGGTATTATTCAGAAGCCTAACACACATTTTTATGCAGGATAGAAATCAGGAAGACGCCCTGGTCAAACTATTCAAGTTATATTTTTAATTTTCTTCAACTATTGCAATACGAACAAATATTAATATGCTACAAACTAAATTGATTCAAAAGACACCTAGAAAAAGGAATACCAGGATCACACTGTCAATATCTACCCTTATAACAAAACCTTCACTTCTTAGTTTTAAATACTGAAATGACAATCATCTTTTAATAGATCTCAACTCAAATAGTTACTTAAATAAAATCCTCAGGCTTCAGATTTTTACACAGTTATAAAATATACCACAATCTCTCTGGTATCAATCAATGCGAACTTTCGAATGTTGGACAATAGGTCCCCTTTAGGGAAGATATCTCTTCAAAGAATATAAGGGCAATTAATATTTTATCATCATACGCATCTGCTGAGAGTGGTCTAGTTTCATATCAACTTTGTGAGGTATTCACCCGTGAGTGATACCTTACTCCTAAGTTATCTTCGTGACTAAAAGGGGTGTGGGAGTGAATGAAGAACCAGGCGTTGCCATGATATTAAAAAATGTCTTTATTAAGATCTTAACTTAAATACTAACAATGATAATATTTATATTATAACTTAGCGGATCTGAGGTGAGAAAACACACAATACGTTTTACCAAATAAACGCGATCTTAACCACTATTTTTAACTTTCCCGTCTGTTCCTAATCTCTGTTTATAATAGTTACTTATCAGATCACAGTTACTTATAGATACGAGAATTACCCTACCTTAATCTCTTGTTTAATCGCAATCCTCTCGGATCCTATAAATATCTTGAGATTAACTCGCGTAGAATTGTATCCAACTTGACTTGATCGTTCTGTTACGGATAGCTTCACACTCAATGACGGCTTTCTTCTCTTCCTTCGGTTCACGCACTTAAACCAGATTAGCATAATCGCTTCCCAATAGGTCATACGCTTACGTTAAACTTCTGCTATTTAAAAGGTTTCTAATTTGCATATTCATGTTTCGCTTCTGGATTTGGTTGGAATGAATTTGCCTTTTTCGGCCCCAAAAAACCCAAGAGGAGTTTTTAGTAGAAAACGCGATGAGCCCGTCACAACTTTTCTTCACATGTGGAAAATATTGGCAGTTATTCTGTAAATTTAACGTGATAAAATGATTCGAGCACATAAAAAATCTGACCATGCTGCAGAAATATTATTTATTTATTATACCCTCAGTCATTTTCAAATAGTAATTTATAGTGTCATAATTGATTTCTTTAAAATAATCTTTTTGAACAATAATTAAGGCAAATGCCTGTTAGAATTTTTAAATCAAATAATATAAAGAGAAAAAAATTTTAATCTGAATTCTGATTGCCGCCATGTCGAGATATAGAATATTGGAATTTCTGTGGGGGAAAAGGCTTTTGCACATCAACTAATTTTGGGAAAACTCTAAAGGGGTATGCATTTTTCACACAACCGAGTTTAATATTGGTCGATTTTTTTAAATTCTTTTCAGTGAAGGAATTCAAACTTTTACGACGCTTACAAAAAAAAAGAGACTGATCTCATTATTTGCTATTGGGAATACTCGCATACTTCGAATCAAAACTATGTTTTTTTCAATTTTTTATTTATTGATTCCTGCTCTCGTGAACTTTGACGAAAATTTTCCGCTCTTTTAGTGCATCGAATGTATCTTAATAAATATCTACACAATGTTTTCTACATCAGAAAATTTGATAAATTTTACAGAATAATAAATAATTTCTCTGTATTTTGAGGTGAAACTGCAAAGATAAGATTTTACTCGTTTAGCATCACATTTCAATTTGAATGGGAAATATGTGCAGAGAATTATTACAGAGAATTCCAGGATAAAATTTCCATATACTCCGAAATAATTTGTTTGTTCATTGCGTCAACTTTTCTATATTTGTACTTTATTCAGTTTCGTAAGAAAACGTTATTATGTAATGTTATCTGTTCTTAGCAGAAATTATTCACCTGGTCATTTTATTTGGAATTTCATCAGATAGATCTAATTGTACGAGAAATGAATATCTCAGACTCAAGTGTTAAAACAAACCCATGCTCTTGTTTTCACTGCCTCTCCCCCATTTTAACTTATTTCAGCTTAGTTGCGCATATGAAATTGTGACAATAGATAGAGTTTTAGAGACTAGGTTTTTTTTTCTATTAAAACTCTGATAAATTGATAAAGTGATAAAACATTAAATTCGCTCATAGAAAACTCTTTATCTAAATGTTACTTAGATTTAAAAAAAAACTTTAATAACAGTTTAAGAAAATTTTAGATTTGTCTTAAGCAAATTTAACCATAATATTCTAGTAGTCATAGACTTAAGACCTACCACGCAGAGGGGTTGATGTCCCTCAAATCAATAGAAACTTAAAATTCTCATGTTGGTGAGGTATTAGTTTAGAGAGTAGTATCTGTTCAGGTGTCGTCCTCGTCACTTGACTGTGAAGAAGTCCGTTCCCAATAGTCATCGTTCTCCTTCGAAATGCAACTTTAATAAAAGCAATCAATCAATCTCAATAGTAATGAGCTTCGGGATCAGTGTGTTCAAATCAATCTGTGTCTCTAAGACCCAACCTGTCCAAAAGAGTAGTAGGAACTAATCCCCGTTAAATAGTAGAAACTATGTATCAGTGTCCTTATGTGGTGGGCTGCGGAAGTTAGATGATTGATTATACCAGATCAAGAATCTTCTGCATCGGTTAAGGTTGAAACTTACAAGATCCACCACCAACAGCCTTCTTGATACTTTTATTGGGACGTTGAATCAATGCAAATAAATTGAATTTCGTTTTTAAACTTTTCAGCAGTTTAGAACAAACTGAAATTACAATTCTTATGGGTACGACGACTTTGTTCTTTAAAATTAAAGAATTGCCTTAAATTACAGATAATACTACTGAAAATACGTCACAATTTATTTTCACTAGCGCAAAATACGAGGGTCATCCCAAAAATAAAGACCACATTTATAGCTATAGAAAATTGAAAACACACTATTTATCGGAAAAAACTATTCTGTTATATTCCTGAAGTTTCCTTCGCAATCACATCCTACATGTAAACATTTAACGTATTTGTTCCCGTGCTACAGAATTCCCATGTTATACTCCTCTGCAACCAGTGCATTAAGCCAAGTGGCCACCGCATTCTCCAACTTTTCAGCACTTTCAAAACATGGGTCACACTTTCAACATGGGTCACACAAAACAAAACACTTTCAAAACAACAACATTTTCTCTGGGAGGTAATCCCAGAGACTTTTGTTGTTTCGGGATAAGACAGTAATCGATAGGAGAAAGGTCTGGGCTATAGGGTGTGGAGGATCAAAAGTTTCTCATTCAAATTGATCCAACAATTATAACGTTGCAACAGAGAGTGAGTGAATATTAACGTTGCACTGTTCAACTACATGAGGGCTTTTGGCGACGGACCACGTAATTTCGAACCATGGTCAAGTGACATGGACGACATCTGAGCTGGCACCACCCACTCCTAACTGCCACATCATACCAATGGGAGGACGTTTCAGCTCTCGACAGATTTAGCTTGCATCGCTGTCCTACATGGCGGGTCTTTAGTGGTACTAGGCTAAAACTCGTGACAAAGCCAGCCACGATCCGATACCTATGCCACTCGGCTACCACGGCCGCTAAACGTTGCAACATTAGTGTGATAATTATTACACTGACATGAAGAAGCCCTATTCCTCCAGAAAGTATTCTTCGTTTCCTGTTTTGGATGGTTCTCGCTGTAGTCTTCTTCGAGTCTTACAATAACTATTGGCACTTAACTCTTTGTTTAATGTAATGGTGGCAAAAGAGTATAATATAGGAATTCTGAAGCTCGTGAACAAGTACGACAAACATTCAAAAATGTAGGAGGTGATTGTACAGAGAAGTCAAGTAAGCTTAAGGTATATAACAAAATTGTTTTTTCCAAAACCTTTTGTACTTTTCAATTAGTATAACAAAACGGTGTTTACTTTCTAAATGACCCTCATATTTAACACACTGGAATCGAGTTTTGTTCCTTACAATTTTGTCAAATTGTATTCAATCACTTTCCAAAACACAGCTATTGAAAACACAAAAAATATAGAAACGCCTTAAGATGCAATTAAGTTTTCTATTTTCTTATTTTCATTAATTTCGAAATATCCTGAAATGAAAAAAAAAATATTTGAAAGTTGTTTTCAATTAGCTTATCTTGTTCTCCTCGTATCATTCTTTTTTAATGAATAAAAAGCATTGAAAAAAATTTATTGAAGCCCCAAGGCAACGCAGAGGTAAGAATTCGAATTGAATATTTATAAGTGTTCCATTTTTCGACGGTAATTAACGGAAACGAATTTCTAGAGAAGATTTGAAAAAGGTTTCGGAAGTAGCAAATTAATTTCACGTATACTTAAGCAAGAAAAAGTGTATTTCGCAGGTATTTCTTGATAACTTTTTTACGTTTCAGTATTTTTTTTCATTCCGTTTTCTTTCGCATTCTTACTGTATTAGAAATACTTTTAAATTATTTTAAGGACTAGTCTCACATCGTATTTATTATTCATTGAAGCCTTCAATTTGTTTTTATATGTAATTTTTTTTTTTTTTTTTTTCTGAGGCTTGTAATTATTTTATTTATTTTTTATATTTAAAAGCAAGTGAAACAATATTGATTTTTATGTTTGAGTATCACTAGATAACAGGAATTCAATTTAGAACTCAAGTCATACCAGTCATTGCTTCAAGATTAAAATTCATCATATCAATTAATACCAATTATATTAATTAATTTTGGGAAACAATTAAGTTTATATATTCTGCTGCATAAGGTAACTTTCGCTTACTTTTTCTTATATATATTTTTTAATTTGTTGATGATGTTTATAAAAGTTTTTTTTAAAGAAAATTAATGTAATAATTATTGAAAATGCAAAACAAAAAGAGAATCTGTTGTTAAATGTGGAGAACAGATATAAAAGAATAAAAAAATGAATAAATAATTAAATAACAATTCTATTGGTACTTAAAATAAATAATTAAATTAATTAATATTTAAAAAATGAATAAAATAGTACTGAACGATATACCTTTTTTTCTCGATTCGTTTCTTAAATAAAAAGAAAAATATGATTTAAACCACAGAACTCGACTTTTAATTCCCTTATACACTTTGCTTTTCAATGTAAGCAATCTAAAATGATAGTTTTTAAAAGTAACTTCATATAATGAGGTATACACAAATACGTTAAAACGGTCAATTTTTGCAAACATTCATATTTTCAGTTTTTGATTTTATAGTATAAAGCATTTATTTAGCTGTACAAAACTGTTTTTATTTTATTTCTAGATCGCTTAGAAGCTAAGCTATCAAAGAATTAGTAAATCACGAAAAACCAGAGGGGGATATTTAAGTGACCGGAAGTCAGCATTTAAATGCCCTTAAACAGGATTTAAATACCACATTTTGTTTTGTTTTTAAATATATAATTTTAACAAACATTTGATTTAACAGAAAAAATAATTATGCATTTTGAGAGTATTTAAAAAGTAAATTTAGCAATACACACACACACACACACACACACATATATATATATATATATATATATATATATATATATATATATATATACATTTTTTTTTTAAACATTTAACTTGATTTGAAAAAAATTCTGTTTGTTTAGTTGCAAAACAAAATTTATCAGCTTTATTTGATAGAATATCAGTGAATTATTTGCTTTTTTTTAATAACTAAGGGGAATAACAAAAGTAAAAGTTATTTCCGTACACGTCAGTACAAATCAAATAGGTACCGTAATAAAGTTTCAGTTTCCAAGAACGAAAAAATTAATACCGATTTAAATATTCCAACTGTGAGTGAATCAAAAATCTAATTAATTCTTTAAAACCTACAGATGTTCCAGAAAACAATGAAAAAATATTATTTTTAACATAGGATTTTTAAGTAATATGATTTCGTTATTATGTTGTCCTGAGCGTTTTGAAAGAAAAGTCAGTGTTGTGCAAGGCTTTATGTTAGGGTTAGCCATGAGTATGGACTTCAGGGATTTTTAGATATATTGAAACATTTCTGTGCACCTACTGGTGTATTAAGATTGAAAAGTTTTGTAGATGAAATTTGGGTAACAGAGTTTATATTCTGTCAGTAGCAAAAGTTACCAGAAAAAAAATACATTATGTAAAAAGAAAAAATAATGATTAAAAAGGAGCAAACAGAAGGTATAAGCTATAAAATTGATGAATTTTAAGTAATTCTGTAAATGTAAAAAGTATTGATAAATAGTACTAAAAATGTATTTTTCTCAAAATCAATTTTTTCGTATATTTTGAAAATTTCCAAATTGATAACTCAAAATATTAGCAATAAATATCTTTGGAATTTGGCAAACAGTTTTTCTTATAATGTTCTCCAGGCTGGGGTGAACTAAAATAATGATTATAACAAGAATATTTTTTAAATTATGGTCTAGTATTTGTATATCAGTGTTGTCAAATACGGAAAAAATCATAGAAATGTTAGTAACATAAGTAAAAATGTAAAAGGAGTGTAATTGACTTACGGTTTTTGAAATTACAAATTTATATATAAAATTGCTAACGTAAATCTGTAAGCATCTTGAAGAGAGAGATATTATACCATATTAAAATACTACAAGCGTTTATGGGCTCAATTCATAACAATCAAATGATAAAGACAAACACGTATGCTCCATGGAATTCAAAACGGACATTAAACTAATAGCATTTGTTCTGTTTGTAAAACTGAAATAAAATTTTAAATTTCATAATTGCGTAAAGATGTTTAAATGTGCCGTGGGTAGCCTAGTGGTTAGAGCACCGGACTCCAGACCGGAAGGCCTGGGTTCGATGCCCGTACAACCAAATACCCTCGGAGTACGTGCTCGATAAGTCAGAGGGTCCGAAAGTCTTGTGGGCTGAATCACGAGTGCAGGGAACTGGAGAAAATTTCCCTCCACTTCAGTTCCATGCCTAAATTGTGGAGGTGGAGATAGATGGTGGCGCCATCTATCGTAATGTTCTATCGTTCCCTCGGGAATTTCACCGAGCTAAATCGTACTGTCACCTGTACGGTGCTCAAGGCTAAGGCCAACGACAGGCGTACATCTAGCTCATTGTCACAATGAATTTCGTGGGCCTCGATCTGACTATGTCAGACAAGTGGCATGAGAAACAACAATAGATGTTTAAATGCTACGGGGAAAAAATTCTGCACAAAGATTTTAAAATTAAACAAAAAATATCCTATTTTATGCGTGTACTTTTAAATATAAAATGCATTTTTTATGTAAGTACATATGTACTTTTTAAGAGAAAGTTTATACCACAAGTGCAAAAGTTGATAACAACGAAGTGCATGAACTGTTTATGTTTAAACGCATGATTGCTTTTATCCTGTGACCATGACGTCACACGAGTTTTATAGCTGATGAGCTAGAAACACATGGTTATCATTATCATGTCACTATGACGTCACATGAATTTAGTGCATTATGTGCTTGACACAATAACATTTAAAACAATTACATCGAATGCTGGGAATGAATTTGAAAGAATCTGATTAAAAATATGCCAATATCCTTACAAGCTCAAATATAATTTTAATGAAAGTCCGGGTATAAACACATAGCTCATAATCACAAATATTTTAATAGAACCAGCATCCATTGAATCATTTTTACGCATGCGTAAATCCACTAGTTATAATCAACAGAGTGTCACGAGGGGACTCTAGTTAAGGTAGTATTTGCATAGTATTAAAAAAATCGGCTTAACTTGAATCATATTATTTTTCTGATAGAAAAATATTCTGACACATTAATATCACATATATTGATTTTTCTGCCCTATTAAGTGTGGTACGCTTTATTGTACAAATCATTTTCATTTGTATCAATGCATTTTTTTTTTTTTATATTTATATATGTTTTACAGAGAACATGAAACCAAACAAAGCATCAAGTAGAAACCATACATGTTTTGGATGTTATAAATGGGAGGAGACTATTTTCAAAGATTGTCTAACTGTTAATTTATTATCGTTTTCTTTCTGTTATGCTATTATCTTATTGGTTAATGGAATCATAAAACAAAACACGGCAACATGTAGAAAATTTGCCACAAATTCTAACATACTTAATATGTTTCATATTTGGGTAAAGTTTATAAGACCACATTATAATTTAACTTTTTTATCGTATTTCTAAAGAATTTTTGTTATCGGATATCACACCAATGTTCGTATAACCAACAACTCAGGAAAACAGTAGCCAACTCATATCCCCTGTAGGTACGAGTACCTTTTTACCTGTGCAAAATGTATTCCATATTTTATTATATGTATTTTCCGTAATACTAAAAGAGGTTTTTCTTTACATGTTAAAAGGAATGTGTTCAAATTTTAATGATGCAGAATGAAAAACGAGTGCATAAGTTCCAAAATCACATTTGAGAATTTATGCTTCATCTGAAAATGTGTTCCTAATTTTGTTCAGATACTTTGACATTTGGCGAAAAGAGTTTGTCTCGTTTATCAACTATTTTGTATTATGAACTTAAAGTGTACGTTATAGAATTATTTTTTTTTTATCTTATCAAATCGCGCTTATTGTTTTTATTGGAATATTATAAATAATGTTCAAAGAATAAGAAAAAGAAAGTGTCTGCCTGATTACATTTCACTTTTATTATTTTAAAAATTATTATCTCTTTGTTATTATTATTCGTCTACAGATTTCCAGATTTTTAAGAAAATATCATACAAATATAAATTAGAAAAAAAAATACAATCAGATCGAAATCTTTATTATATTCTAAATTCTTTTTTATGCATTTTAAAACGTTCAAATTAATTCAACAGTCTAGACATGAGATGCTAATTAGAAATTTCGTAGAAATAGAATTTTATTCATGGAATCAACTTTGCTGATGAATTTAAATAGAAACCTTAAGAGATAATTTTTAAGAACAATTTTCATATATTTCGAATAATAATATATATTTAAATTATATACTATTATATTCGCTGTATATAATAGTATATAATTATATACTATAATAGAATATAAATAACTGTATTTTCAAATAGTAATACATAATTAAATCTATAAATGTCTCAGTCACAAAGAAACATTTTTTAAAAAATTTATTTATTTCAAATGAGAAACTCAGTAAGGAGAAAATTCAGTTTATTATTACAGATAAAGAGTTCATCTATGAAAGAGATTCAAGGATTAACCGAAAGTTTAAAAATAAAAAAGATGATTTTAATGACAGACCTATTATGCAGTTGTTAAAAACTTTAATAAATATACAAGGTGTCCCAGGATTATTGAACATTCTTTAAGGGAAATTATTGATATCATAAGGATTCAGATTTACATAGGAACTCTTGGTCGGAAACGTCTTCGTTCGACGGTAGATGGCGTTGTTCACAAGAGAATTTAAGGAAACAGACACGCATTACCGCAATCATTTGAGCTGTCATCGCCCGCAGAAGAGTGTGGAACATTTTACGAATACCGAGCTGACAGATATGCACCTGCTTTTCGGATTGGCAGAAGGAAATGCACGAGCAGCTGAAAAATTGTATCACGAAAGGTATCCTCAAAGAGATACATCGAACCGCCTGTTTTTTACTAATTCACATCAAAATTTGTGTGAATAGGGATCATTACGAGGTAATAGGCATAGTAAGGATGACCACGAAAGAATTGAGAGCTCCCAGCATGGAAAAAAATGTGTTGGATACCGTTCGAAGGAATCCCAGTACCAGCATACGAGCCGTCGCTGCTGCATTAGTCCGATGATGTAACGCATGTCCATGGCTAACAAAGATGGAAATTTCGAACATATTTTGTGACATTTTTACGTATCATCTATCACACAGGTCGCCAAAGTGGTGGTCGAAGAGAAACTTTCGCTCTGGTCCCCAGAAAAATTTGGAATATACTTACGCATCACTTTAAGTTATGTTTTAACATGCATTGAAACATAATTCAATTCATATCAATGCGTGAAAAGTTACAAAAACGCTACTTCATAGAATAACGCCACTGTAAATAAGTCATACTGCTGTAGCTGCATTGTTTCATCTGCATGTCTTGTCTCGTCTCGTTTCGCACTCTTCTAATGTTTCACTCTCCTGTATGTCGCATACTATGTATATCAGTTAAAGCATTTAAAGCTGGGCTTACGGACATATTGAATTCAATATAAGATATTATATATTCTATCTCAGCTTGAAATAGATGCTGTTCTCCTTCTTGCAATAACCACATTCGATCCAAATATCCATAATCTTGTTTCAAATAAGCAGGAGCATCCGTCACTCTAGAAATGAATAATGCTAAAAATTTGATATCCTTAAGCCCTTTTTTTGTTTTGTTCTTACAGTTTTTGTTTATTTTGTTTCTTAATAAAGCTTTCATAATTTGGTTACAAATAATAGTTTCATTTTATTAACTAGGTACATTTTATGTGTTCGTACATCACAATTTTTTATCAATATATTTAACACGTAAGGGGAGATGGAAACCTCTCTCTATATATATGTATACTGACAATGTTAAATTGGCTGTTTTCGATGTACCTTTTTTCAAAATCTGTTATATGTACATGCTTGAAACTTTGCATACAATTAAAGTAAACCTTTCTCATTATACTGAAATGAGCTTTTAGCTAATTTTGAATGTTTTAATAATTTATGAAATATTTTTTCAAACATTGCGAAATTTGACCCATTTTTCATATAAAAAAATTTGTAAAAAATAAATTTTTGAGTTTTTTACAAAAAGCTCATTTTAGTATATACTAGCCATACTTATAAATATATCGTAAAAAATTTACATACCTGTGAACAGTAATTTCTCAGAAAAGGTACATCGAACATCAAAATTTATGTTTTGAGATAAATTGATTTTGATATTTACAATGAGACTAGTAATCGGCTAGGAAATAAAAAAAAAATAAAAGGCTCAACTTACAATAAAATATACATGTTTTAGTTTATATCAGACGTTCACACACATTTTTTAAGCGAAAACGAAGTACTTTGCTTACATTTTTCGCTATTCAAATGGGCGTGGCCAAGTTTCAACGATTATTTAAAAATAGGTTTTAAGGGCTTCTATTTACCCTAGTGGTTAAAGTAAGGTATTTTTAGAAAGTGTAAGATCTATACAATTTGAAAATGTAAAAATCTCAAATTGTCAAAAAAAATATGATTTTAGCTTTCCCACACTCTTTCAGGTATCCGACTACGTTCAGAACCGTGATTTTAAAAAGCGCATAAATAGATAATTTTCATGATATTTAGAGTCGCTTAGATTAGAATATACGTATAAAATTGTTTTGAGAACATAATGACAAAAAAAAATTATTTAAATAGAATATATTTTGGCAAAAAAATTTACTTAGAACAAACTTTTTTTCAAAACGTTCTCTTTTTATGAAAAAGGCTTCTATAACAATAATATTTTACTTTAATAAATACTTCTGCAGAGAGTCTGAACTAGGATTTTTGAAAAATTCACATTATTTTCAGAGTTACCCCCCAATTGAAATAATTATCGGCGTTTTTTTTCTTAAAATTTATCCCCTCTATTGTAGTAAAATATGAATAAATCCACTTCTAAGACACATATTTCAAAAATTCTAGCTCAGCCTCTGTACAAAGGTCTGAGCTATATACAGGCAAAATATTATTATAGTAGAAGCATTTTTCGTAAAAGGAAAATGTTTTGAAAATGGGTCATTCTATTTTCATTTTATGTCAAAATATTGTACTTAAATAATTTTTTATTGTAATAATGTTCGTAACACAGTTTTATATACGTTTTCTAATCTGATACTAAATATCATAAATATTATCCATTTATACGCTTTTGCAAAATCAAGGTTCCGAACGTAGTCGGATACCTTAAGAAATCCTATTAGTGGTCCGCGGGATTTAAATTAGGAACTTGCTGGTTCGTGAGGTCAAAAAGTTTTGTGACCGCTAATCTATCACACAGTATGTGTAATATCTTTGACAAATAAATATATTTCAGATGATCGCATTCTTGCACCTCTTCGTTTCTTGTACCAGTCGTACTACTTTCCCATGACGTATTCGACCATGGATTGATATTCAAATCTGAATCCTTGTATGCCCCCTACCTCCCCTTAAAATAAGTGTGACCAACCCAACTGACTTTGCGGGTCATTTCGGAAAAACAGTATAATCCCGCGGGCCGCAAGTAGAAATATATTTTTTTATATTAGATTTGGCCCCATTATAAAAATTTATTGGAATGAAAATTTAAAACGGAAGGAATTATTATTATTATTTTTATTATTTTTCATGTATACAAATATAGATAATTTAAAAATAATAATAACAATGTCATGAGATTAAATATGCCTAGCTCTAGAAATAAGCAGTGCCATAAAGTTACAGGAATCAAGCGTGATACTGCAGGGGAGGGGCTCGCTACAATGCAATACTGCTCACTTTTAAGTATGTATAAAAACATAAACCACATAATAAAATAGAAACAGATATGGGATATATTTGTTACAAAACACTACGCTAAAAACCAAAATATTGCGCAAAAATAATCGTAATTTGTTAAGTTGTAATGAATCTTGTGAGCCGCAAAATTATTTATGGAGGTCCACGAGTTGGCCACCCCTGCCTTTAAGTTTTTCTCGATAATCATGGAACACCCTATATAATTAACAGTCTCTTTCATAATACTCATCACAATTAGAAAAATAAAGCATTAGCTAGTCTTAAATAGAACTCACACTTAAAATTAGTACGTTCCAAGAGTATTTATATCAAACTATATATAATTAGAATAGATAACAAAAACATTCACTATACAAAAATTTTAACAACACATATTCATTTGTTGCGTATTATTTACTCTTACCAAAACTTACTGAGACAGTATTCATTCACAAAACATTTTCAATGTATAATAATACAATGAATGAATACTGGCTTCAACAGACTAAGGTTATGTATATTATTAATAATTACCAATCTTGTTCATGCATATTCTAATGGGTTTTGAAGCATATTCGTCATAATTTAATTATGCATGTGCCTGTGTCTTAATTCCTGAATAAAAGTTTAGAGGGATTAAGTAATACAAAAACATTCTTTCGACTACTTTTAAAAGAGTTTCTTTAATTTTTTTTTCCAAAAATAAATAATTTATGCATTAGTAGTAATTATTAATGAACAAAGGTAATCAATGAAAGGTAAAAGAAAAAAAAAGACAAAATGCTGACGCAGTCGAATAAAGATTTTTATTCTCGTTTTCTTTGTGTCTTGATTGGCTCTTGAAAAGAAAAAGTGCAGACGAAAGCATTCTTCACAGTAACACACTTTTTAAATCACATAAGCCTCCTCCTCCTCCCCCTTAAAAAAATTTCATCTTTAATATCCAAGTTGATTTTCTTCATATAATGGGAAATATCAAAAGAATTCTTTAAAGAAACCATAAAAATACACAAAAAAAATCGCCTAGCTTGAAAAAATAGTAGAGTTAGGCTTTAAAAAAATGAAGCGCACTATTTAAGGGCAAAAACTGTTCTTATCTTTTGCATGCAAAATAAGCTATCAATTTTTAAAAATCCGGGTAATTAATTATTCACTTTGTTTATCAATGAGTAAAAAATCAGAAGATGAAGGAGGTGAGTTACTTAATAATTCTAAGTCACCCTAATTTCCAAAAATCCCCCAATGAGGAGTTTAAAACCCATTTAAAATTAAAGTGTAAAATTTCCTGTTATTTTGCATAATAGTCTTTGTTAAAATAAAAATTCATATCCATAATACGATTCTAACGTCTCCGGTCTTGAAGAAAGTAAAGTGCAAAGGGATATCAAAGTGGTGATCCGGATATTCCTCTCGAATGTATAGTGTCATTTTGCGTATAAAATATGAAGATCACTATGGTTTATATGACGATATTCTGAATTATTTCATTCCGTTCTATTGATTCTTCTTTCATTTCTCTAAGCTTAGACAAATGGTTATGAATTGATGAGAATTACATTTCTCACGATTTTTCACGTAAGATTCTTCTCATAGTTAGTCGAAAAAAGAGATTATAGAAGAGACTGAAAGACAGATTTATGCAGTCGAGTTAAGGTTAAGAAAAGAAACATTGCAATTCAGTGAAAAATTTCTTGACATTGACACACCGAATCTATATTTAGGCTTGATAGACGTAAATTTAGTTTCTGTAGCTTGTGTGAGGGAATATTAGAGTCGCACCATTTAGCTACTAGAGGATTTTTGACGACGGGCCTCATAATTTTGAACCGCTGTAGACGAGGACTACACCTGAGATGGCAGCCCCCTCTCCTAACTTTCGCACCACACCCTCGAAAGGACTTTTGAGCCTCGACATATTTAACGTGTATCTGCCCCTCTACATGCTGGGTCTTCAACAGTAGTAGGCTCGAACTCATGGGACGTCGGACACGAGTCCGTTACCTTGACCATTAGGCTAACGCAACTATTTTAGTTTCTGTAGCAATGTGAGCCTTACTTAGTTACATTTAGTTGTCATCTTCCTTCATGTAGAGGCTTACATTTGCAATTAATCTGGAACAAATAGTAGGAAGTGCGTTATTTACAGAAAAAGTTCTTAATCTAATTTTCTGAGTCTGTGAAGACACACCAAGACACTCAATCGCATGGAAACCAAAAATTCTCTTTCAGAGATTAACAATGTAACACGGCAGAATAATCTTTTGGGGTCGATGTTTTTCATTCACTTAGGGCAAACCATACAATTAGTGACCTCCCAAAGAGTTTTTTACTACTTTTACATATCTATACAGGGCTAACTTCATGACGGTCATATGATAAATATAATCCCGCATTCTCCATTGAATTCAAAACTAACGTTTGATTTGTACTTGTCCTACTTGTAACAATTAGATATAATGTCACATTTGACAATTGGGTAAAAGAGTTTCAAACACTTTAATATTCTAGAACAAGTTTTTCATAATTAAAAATTTATATGTGTTATGCGTGTACTTTTAAAGCAAGTGCATTTTTCTTAAGCATGTGCATTATTATTGGTACCAAATATGAACTTTTTAAAAGAAAAATTATGTGAAAAACAAAAGTTGGCAACGGCGAGGATCATGAAACTATTGGCTGAAAACACATGGTTGTATGTATCATGTGACTAATGACGTCTCACGAATTTAGCCCATTAAATAAGATCACGTTAAATTATTGAATTAAGTGGTATTCCAAACTCATAAAACAAACATCCGCTTTTTAACCCCTTCATCTCCAAATACAAACATTTTCAAATCTAGGTGGAACATATGTGTACCAATCGGGATAAGAGAGCTAAAAGAAACCAGCCGAAGACAGATTCTTTGTAAATGGAAACAGGAATTTTGTAAATATTCTGTTGGATGCTTACGATTTCTGCGAGTTATGCAAAAACAATACATTCCCTTCTCTCTTTTCCGTGATCCTTTAAATAGTTGCAGTAGATTACTGTCCAAATAACAATCTTCGATTTCAAGAAAGCTTTTATTTTCCATACAGTAAGCTAAATACCTTATTTTTTTTATTTTTCAATTCCTACTATTAGCTCACTCTCTCTATATATATTTATATATTTATTTCTCTTGTTCAAATTTTCATTCGTTTATAAAATAATTTCTATTCAGCCAATCAAGTTCAAATACATTTTTTTAAACTTCTAGTGGATGACACTTGATGTTAATACAGTTTTTTTCCAAATATTAATTAATTAAATTTAATTAACTATATATATATATATATATATATAATTAAATTAGATTAAAAATTAAATTCCCTAACTAGCACTGAACTCGTATTTTTCATTTCATCTTCAAGTATCAAACTAATCACCCATTTATTTCTTCCGAACATATGGCCTAGCCAATAAATATGTCTAATTCCTGATCATTATTTTTAATAGCTCTATATGTCAGCATTAACTTTCAAGTATACTCATAAAATCCGCGATACTTAGAACATCTGTGTTTAAGTGGTAACCCACTTAGTTTTCACAGTGGTGTTTTTTTTCTCTCTCCTCTCAGCGTCAGAGCTTGTATAGATTTCACCAAATAAAGATCCTTTTTAAAATTAAGTCTGATTCTAGCTCAAAACATGTCATATATTCTTAACTTTGTTCAATATCGTTTTTAAAACTTCCTTTATTTAGTTTATTTTTTAAAAAAATCTTAGTTCTTTGTTTATTTGCAAAATAAATACCCAGGTGGCGCCACGATCTTTCCTTCTCGCATAGTCGATTCATTTCTTTTAAGCCAATTAGCATTGGGTGTTTACTGTGGAAGGTTGAATTTTCAATCTCCAGTAATTATTTTACACGAGAGTTTTTTTTTTAATTTTATTATTATTATTCCTCTCCTTGAGACATTTATTATTGTTCTCTTTTCTTAGCTTCATTTTAATATATTATCAGGTTTTTCTTCCACGTGTTGTATTAAGCTTAACTTTTCAACTTGTTTTTTTTTCTATTATGTCGAAAGTTTCTGTTGTACGGGGAAGGTTGGATCCATAAAGCATTGCTAACCCTAATTCACTGGTCTAATTCAGCGACAGCTTTAGAAATCATAATAGGTCTCCAGTTTAGTCCAAAGACTTGTATCTACATTTGTTGTGTCTGGTGAATTCCAATTTCTTCCTGCTTTAGCACTGTAGGTTTTAGTACTTCTTCACTTTTACTTTATATTACTATATATATATATATATATATCTTTTATTCAAATTTTCAATCGTTCTATTCATCCATTTATTCATAGGAATTGACTTAATTTTTTTTTATATATATATTACTTGTTATTGTTTAACTAGCCGTTATACCCAACGGCTTCGCTGGGTATTTCATGATAATATATGATTATACATATTTTTTTAAGTTATTGCTATCTAAGTCTTAGAATTAAGCTTTCGGTTGTATTCAAAAACATTTTTCAGCCTTCATCTCATGATGTAAAACAGTCGGGGCTTAAATTTTGAAAACGGCATGTACTTATCCTTTACGCCCTCGTAATCCCACCCCTTAATGTTGGTTTTCTTCAAATCCCGTTCTTAGGGAATTTCTACTGAACAAAAAAAAATATTTTTGCCATAATGCAAGTATGTAGGCGTAGTTAAAAAACGGGTATTTTTATCTGTAACGTCTCTATGACCTCCCTAGGGATTTAATTTCTTCAAAACCCGTTCATAACAAATCCTTACTGAGCAAAATATACATATTTGACAAATTTCAAGTCTGTAGTCTAACAGTACAAAAACGGGAGTTTTTGCCTATATTATCCCTCCTTCCCCTTAGGGAGAAGGTTTCAGAAAAACCCGTTCTTAAATGTTGCCAAACAAAACAAAATTGTTGCCAAATGCGGAAATTATTTTTTAAACATGAGTGGGAACGGTTCTCTACTATTGGCTGCACTTCTCGTCATTTGACGACTTTCCACATACTTACAAAAACTCTTCCTTAAGCAAGAAGGTTTCAGAAAAAAAAATTCATTAAAAATAAATTTTTTTGGCGGAAATATTTTTATAGCTCCTTTGAAACATTAGCGAGAGAGAAGCTCCTTGCAAAAATTTGGATCTATACGATGAACGGTGTGGATTAGTGTGAGTGCAACCCTAACAAATATGCAAACAGTCAGATTTATTTATATATATAAGATAAGGTAACTATTTGGCTATGTCTTAAATTCTCAATTTTTAATTACATAAAAGTTTACATAATTATTTAATTACTTAATAAAAATAACCTAATTCACATGTTTAACGTTATTTTCATCCCAAGAATGTGTAATATATATAAATGAGTAATATATATAAATTACACTACAACTGTATATATAATGCAAACCTATGTTAATTTCTTATAATATAATCTTAAATAATAAAATTACTTAAAATTAGTTTGACGCCCATTATGCAACAGACCAGACATCGAACTATGTTGCGGTTTGTAATCTAAAACCATTTAAATAATATAGAGCGTCAATATTTATACATTTACTGACATTATATAGAACGTTTAGAATAAATTGCCATTAATATTTGCAAATATTCTGAATTCCTCTTGTAGCAATTAATGAAAATCGGCAAGATGATGCATGAAATTATGCCCGACAAGGAAATATTTTTGACGAGAAATGTTCAATGCTAAGAATTCCTTAAAACGATAACTTTAAAAGACTATTTAAACTTTTAAAAGTTAGAGATTTCAGAGATTTATAACGAAATTAAAATTATATTATTATCATTATTTAAGTAAATATGACATTAAGAATTTCCTTCAATAATTTTTTGCATGAGAAAAGTCATTAAAAGTAGAAATATATATCCTTCCAAAAGTAATGTGCTGAAAGAAATTTATATTTTTGACATTGAGTTTACACAATTAACTAATGTATAAAAATGTATAACTTAGGAACTTATTGAATTTTAACACAATGCGTATGTAAATCTATTTATAACCGAATTTTTTTTTAATAATTTTCTCATTTTTTCTTTAAATCACTTAAATTTTCCTTAATCTAATTATTACTGACTTATTTCACTTAAAACTAGAAAAGAACATTTCGGATTTTTCTAATCTCGCTTTTATTTTGATGTTCCAAAAGCCAAATTATGCTAAATATGTAAGAAAGACCAACCAAAAAAGCGGTCACCACATTCTTATAAAATTCTTCCAAATTATTCTCTGTGTAGAATCTTCTAATAATATCATCTACTTCATATCGTTGCCATCTTATTAAAAATAAAGGAACAAAAATGCTGAACTGAACTATACACAAAGGCATTTCTTTTCTCCCGAACTACACAAAATATTTATAAGTAATTCTTTGCAATTATCTTTATATCTTGATTTCTTTTTAGTAACCAAAACTATTTGATACAATCAGCATTTTGCTTACAAGTATTTTCTTCATAATCAAAACTTTCGTAACAAAAGCAATTGTATTTGCAATGAGACAGAATGTATAATTTTTCTTATTATAAGAAGAATTTCTGCAATCAATATCTTACAGACTTGATGCTAAGACCATAAACGACTCGACGCTGAAAAACTGCGTCTGGCTAGTTGGTAATTCGAAAGCTTTAGGACTTAATTAAATTGTATTTAACTATTACATAATGTATTTAATCTTTATCTTAGTCTTTTTATATTGCACTTTTATCAACATTGTTTTTAATTTTTTATATTCTTCCCTTTTCATGGGTTTTTATCTTAATCTAATTGTGTGATAGTTAACAATATAGTAGTTTAATAACTATCTCGAGAAATAAAACCCCTTGGTACTCTTTAACTGCGAAAAAATTATAATCTAAAAACAAAACCTCTTATTTCAAAAACAGTGTTTTCCCCAAACAATTTGTCTAATATGTTTTATCATTAACGTAAGATGATTATCAAAAAAGACGAATTTCTTTAATTCCCACAACATACTTTCTCTTGTCACACAAAAAGGCTTTCCAAAAAGAATTATACAACTAATGCTTAAATCAACTTAGTGTTTCCTGAAAATATATGCATAAATTCGCCCCATGTATAATTTAAGTTACATTAATGCAAACTGTACACTACTTAAAACCCAGCTGGTTGTTCGTCAAAACTCGGGGGAAACATGCAAAAGGAATTAAATTTAAAGGGAGGTATTTTTAGAGTTTTTAAACACGATCCTGTTCACTTTAATCTCTAAAGTGGAAATACTTCTGTGGATATAAGGGAATAAGTCTTATATCGACTAGGAAAAACCCTCCTAGGGAGATCGCTTTAAAGGGGTTTTGACCTCTTCCCTCTTGCTCTCCTATGCGAAAAACTTAGTAAAAAAATAAAGTAGATGCTCATATTTATTTTAAAGGAGCTGGGGAATTTTAAATGCGTTTAAATGTATAACTAGAATGAAATTTTTATAAAAGAAACTTATCTATATTATACAATATACTTTAAATAATACATAATACTTATTGAATTAAATTGTTTTTATTTTGTGAAAAATAGCCGAATTTAAGTTGTTCTATTAGTTTCTTTTTTTAAACATTTTAATATGCATTTTTTTTATTATATAAGTATCTTAAGAGCTGACAAAAGGGGTAATTGTAAATGACTATCCATATTGTTTTACATAATATAAGTATAATATATCAACTTTTATATTTTACAGTTTTTTTTAATTTACAACTTATATTTTGTACTGTTTATTTCTAAAGCAGTGTTTCTCAAACTGTGGGGTGCGCCCCCCTTGCGGGGCGTGATACCTCTAATAAGGGGAGCGTGAGCATATTGAAAAGTCGAAAACGAAAGATAATTTTAAAAATTAATTTACTGAAAGTAAACAAACAAAATACTTTCTGATATAATAAAATATAAAATAGACATTTACACTGATATAATACACTTATAAATGTATCAGTACTGTAGAATGTATTTTATTATTAATTTAATATACTAAGTTAAGAACAAATTTGATAATTATCAGAGACCCCATGGGCTTGTATTATCACTTATCTTGATAATTTGTACGGTTTTTAATTAAGTTCTTTACTGCCGATTAAAAGTTACGCTATTCGCTTCCCAATGCCACCGTTTCACACGTAGATGAGCGTATTTTGATATTTTTTGAGGAAGAGGAGAAAAGGAGTAAATAAGCAAATCCTCTGAAATATGTCAATCCTTCGCAAACACTGTCAAGGTCCTCTTATTACATTCCAAAGTCTCCGGAATAATTTTATGGACAACACTGCACAGAAAAGATCGTACTTAGGAAAGACGTATATATACGTCGAGAAAATTAATTCTTTGGCTGAGCGAGACGTTTATGTACGTTGGTGGCACATAAGAGGTTAAAGTCGTATTGTAACTTTAGTGTCAAAGTATAGTATTATTGAATTCAATACATTGTTATTGTATGAAGAGGGGCGCGATGAAAATGATGATTGAATAGTGGGTCGCGTATATTGAAAGTTTGAGAAGCACTGTTCTAAAGTCATTCCTAAAATATCATTCCATCTCTTAGATTTCATTTTTTCTTTTTCGAGTGGGGATGGCTTAAGTTTTATTGCTACAGCATTAAGTGTTTCTAAAATATTCATGCTCCAGAAAAAATTCTTACAAATTCTTTAACTGCTGTCAAAATATGTGGAAGATTCTCTGGTATACATTATCAATTTTAAATGTGACAATGGACTCACTACGAGATCTATCCTCTCTAACTTGAGCTTTCTTCGGTCCAACCAAATTGGCACTTTAAGCTAGAACTACTCGCCAAAATAAGTGAACGTCACTATCGAATATTATAAAGTCAGTGAGACAGATAAAAGTAGAGGATTATAGATGGTTGTGGACGATATTGTCACTCGTTCCAATTGATTCCAAGGTAACACTGTCGTTTCAACTTTTGGAATTCAGTATTAAGTGGTGAGACATATTGGGAAAATTGATGAGTAGCGTGGGATACAAGGAATTAAATTATTAATTTATTACGTTTACAGCTATTAATTACAATATAGTTACAGCTAGATATTCAGTATTTTAATACTACAGAATACTTCATTAGTGGAGTAGGAGAGCAAAACACAACGTTTTGTTTCCAGTGTTCTAAACGGTCTCCTCTTCAATCTCTTGTGATAGCGTGGTCCCTTCTTACATCTCGAATTCCGTTCAAAGTTCGGCTTCCAGGTGGGGTGCAGATGATTTGTTTTTCAACTATGGTTGTCGGCGCGTTGTCAGATAAAATAATCCTGTAATATTTTAGAGGTGCACGTGTAGATATGAAGGGCGAATTTTATCCGTATAGAAAAGCCGATCTATCAGCTGCGAGACGGAAAAACGCTGCAGCGGTATTTAAGTTGTTAAGACCGAGGGGTTGTATCTCGTTCAGATAAGTATAAATCGATTCTTGTCCTTTAACTTGTCTATATATCGCAGTTATTTCTAGAGCTTAAAGTAAATTAGAGCAATTTCTTTCTTATAAATATTTAGAGTATTCATTCAATAGCTTCTCCACCCTTGTTGATTTCTTTGTTGATCTAAGTAGGAATTGACTTAAAAAAATTTTTTTATATCACTTGTTATAGATGGACATCAGTTTCTTTTTTTTCTCCAAAATCGAGACAAAAAAAATGGAAAAGTGTGTTAACAAAAGAAGATATATCGTTAAGAAAAGCTAAATCTCAAAACCTATTTTCATTCTTGAGAAGCAAGCACTCACTGGCCAGTTCATTGTTTTCTTCCACATATTTTAAAACACGCCGCTCCCTCAAATTCCAGAGTCTCACGAATACACTTTCTTTGGAAAACCAAAGAACACAACAAAGAAGAAGTGTTGTATACATTATAATTTTCAATTGTAATTTAATTAAGTGTATTTAAAATAAATTTAGATGTTTTGTCTTGTTTTGGACAATCCCCTTTTAAGAAAACAATAAAAAATTAGTATTTGTTATTATTCTTTTAAATTTTTCAATAAGTCTTCTTGTGCCACACTTACAACTCAGCCGTTAGGACAACACATTGTCCGTGGTGTCCACATTGTGGCACGCGTGCCACGGGTTGGTCGCCCCTGTTTTAAGCAAAAGTAAAGTGGATATTAAGATTCTTATGTGTGAGAAATTATCTGGTTCAGAACCACAGGACAGCAAATAATAAGTTCTTAATTAATTATGTTGATAATTCTTTAAGTTAGAAAATTTAACCACTCTAGAAAGTTATTGTGACCTTAAAGAAGCAAATGAAAATTTTCTATACAATGCAAAATTTTAAAGAAACAGAAAGAACCGGGTAAAAAATAAATATAAAGCATTTAATTAAAAGAAAATAATATACTGTATAAAAGCACCATTACATTTAAATATCAAATTCATTTGTAATTTCCATAAAACATTTAAAATAAGAGTTGATAGATTTGAAAGAAGAAATCATTTACGTAAATACGCTATTAAAAGAATTTAACTCGCAGACGAAAGGACAAAATTATTTACTCAACCAAAAACAACACAAAGAAAAAAAAGGAGAACAAAATATACTGTTTAGATATTTAAACACAATTTATTTTATATATAGGTAAACAAATCTTTTATACATACAAAGAAACAAGAAGAAAATGAATCCTTTTTTTTTCCAATTTCGATCCCTGAAACTTTCTCTTCAAATCGCTGTATAAACTCTATTTTTTACTTCCTAAATTAAATATATTCCTTTTACGATGCTCCCGTTTAGAAAATACCAAATAAACAAAGTTTTAAAAAAAAAAGCGTTTTTTTTTATTTTTATTTTTATTGGCGATAGCAGCCACTCGGTTAAACATGCTAAAAAATTTCCCTGCTTATCCCTTTCGTGTATTCTTAACTCACATTTCCAAAGAAACGATATTCGGTTTCTCCTTTCAATGTTTTTCTCCCTGTAATCCTGAAATTGAATAACGTCTCGTGGGTTCGCCTAAGCGTTACCTTCATCACAGATAAACCTCTTACTTATATTTTTCCGAAAAAAGCCGACTCTCGCCTCTTTCCAAGACCCTGGTAATTACGCCTTTTCTTTCTTGCGCCGTATATTTACGGCGCCTCCTAGACATGGCGGATTTTAGGCTCAACAAAAAGGATTTTCCTCCTCCATAATACGCGATCCTAAATATTTAAAGGAAACGAATACCAAGCACACACACACACATAATATGTGAATAAAACTGCATGCTCCGTTGGTTATCCAGTGATTCCCCGTGTCCACATTGCTGAACTAAATATTACAGCAAAAGCCTCTCTCAACCGATACATTTCTTTTTCCTTTAAGCGCGTTATACGTAAATAAATACAAATCTAAATCATTGTTGTGCTCTTCGTATAAGCAGAATGCGCGCTTTTAAGAGCGGTGGCATTAAATTTCAGAATATAGTGGAAATTGTATAAATATAAATTACCCTGCGTATGAGGTATTGTTAAATATTTATTACATCTTCTGCAACTGTCGCTATGGTGATGATTTGGCGGAGTTGTGGTAGAGTATCAGATTATTTATTTGCACATTTAATATCAGGTTTCGTAGGAAAGAATTATTTAAATAGATGGTTAGACTGTATTTTATTTATGTATGAACATACATTTTAAAGTAAAAGCAATGAAATTTGAATTTAGATCTGCGGAATCTGCTTAACTCGTTCACTGACAGGCAAAGTTAGGGCGTCTTATTGGTGCCAAGATTTTATTTTAAAGAAAACGTGGAATTTCACAAAATGTAATAATATTAAATAACAGGGCTGTTCACTGAAATGTTATTTTCAGTGATTTGAAAGTAAAAAAATTCTACGAGATAACTTGTAGCTAGCGTTACTGAATAAATCCTGAGCTAAGCGCCGCTAACGGGATATTTCGTAGTGGTGGGGTTTTTTTCCCCGATGGCTTTTTTAACACACATTACATACAATTCTTTTCTTTTTGCTTCATTTTAAAAGATCATATCCTTATTCTATCAGGTGATAGTCAATAATACAGATGTATAATGAATCCCACCGGTAAAAATCCCTAAGGCGATGATAGTTACTAAGAGCTGTTAAATAATAAAAATTTAAAGTAATAATTAGCAGACATAACTAATGAGTGAGAGAACTAATACAATTTAAAATTTCAGTGGTATGTTAAGAAATGTGCAGCATTGTCTTATATTATAAAGGGTATGATCAAAAGTAACGGATCACTTTCCACTTCCTTAAGAAACAAAATATTCAGTGGAAAAACCACAACCTAATCCACCACAACAATAAAAATAACATATATACACTGAGGTGATTAAATTCATGGAATACCGTCTACCGAGACTTCTTTGGCCATACAAAGTGCGGCAAATCGACATGGCATGAACTCAACATTTCATTGGAAACCACCTACAGAAATATTGAGGCAGGCTGTCTCTATAGCCGTAGATAATTACGAAAGTGTTGCTGGCGTAGGATCTTGTGCAGGAGCTAAAGTCTCAATTATATCCCATAAATGTTCGATGGCATTCATATCAAATTATCTGGGAGGCCATTCGATAGGAAGCTGGACTTATCCAAAATGTTTTACAAACCAATTACAAGCTATTACGGTTCAGTAACATGGTGCATTGTCATCCATAAAAATGAAATCATTGTTTGGATACATGAAGTTCATGAATGGCTGCAAATATTCTCCAAGCCTACACCATAATGGAGCCACTACCAGTTTGCACAGTACCTTGATAACAATTTGGGTCCA
This sequence comes from Trichonephila inaurata madagascariensis, assembly GCA_019973955.1. NCBI lineage: Eukaryota > Metazoa > Arthropoda > Arachnida > Araneae > Nephilidae > Trichonephila > Trichonephila inaurata. The sequence goes on from BMAV01026917.1 coordinate 477,925, forward strand.
TGGCTAAGTGGGCTCTGAGCCCCACTCGAACTTCGCCGTCAGTTCTTACTAGAGGAAATCGTCAATCACCTTAGCAAGACACGGATTTCCAGTCGTGTAGGGTTCAACCAATATGGTCACGAACCCAGGAGAGACACTGCAGACGATTAGAACTGTTAGTAAAGACAATGAAGTCAGTCATCTGCTGCCATAGACCATAAAGCCAAATTTCATTGCACTGTCCTCACAGAAATGTCTATGGTGCGTCTTACTTTGATTCTTGAGATTATTTCACGCAGTCTTGCTTGTCGGTTAACACTGGCAGCAATTGAACGCATACGTCACAGTTCTAGTTCATTAACAGGAAGCTGTCGGCCCCTGTGTTGTCTATGGTAGGAGGTTATGCTTGAAATTAGGTATTCTTGTCACATTCTTGACACTGTCGATCTCGGAATGTTGAATTTGTATTGGAGTAATTATTAAAGATTGACAGGGAAATGCAACGTGCAGCCGTTTATGATATATTTTATTCCAAGGTTCAGCAAAAAGTCTGTACTTCAAGCCATGACAAGACGAGATCTCTTTCAGCGTTGATCAGCAGTGAGTGAGTCGTTAGTACACGTGTCTTTTTTAAGTCCGGTGAAAGTAGAAGTCAAAGTTCTTATGCGGGAGGTGGGTTGAGTTGTCCTGGTATGAAGTTTACCCCAACTGACACTTGAAGTGCTGGGGATTCATCATATATATATATATATATATATATACGTAGTTGGATTCATAAGTTACCGGACGGACTACAGCTTAAATAAATATTAACAATTAAGCTGATGAAACACATCCTCTTTTGAAATAAGCCCCTTGAGTTACAACACACTTTTTCCATTGCATGTAAATATCATCGAAACATTTCTAGAATCCATTTTTAGCCATATCCGTTAATTCACTTTTAACGCTTTAGCGATGCACTTTTAAATTCAACTGCAGATTGGTCGTTTAACATGCGGGGAACGATGTGTTGACACACCCTATGCATATTAAGATCCTTAGTCTGTATCCCTTGACATGTGGTCGAAGATATCTCAACTGATTCTGCTATAGTTCGAAGTCTGTTCTTACGTACCGTCGCAGAAACCTTTTCAATGTTTTCAACGATGCGGGAAGTCTGTGGACATTCAGAGCCTTTTTCGGCTTCGACACTTCCTTGCCTTTCTCTGAAACATCGATGCCACTCTAAATCTTGCGTTCACAAGAATGTATCACAGCCTTACACATGCTTCAAAATTTCGAAAGTCTCCGTAGTAATTTTTCCTAAGCGAACACAAAATTCGACGTTCATTATCTGCTCAACAAACACAATTTCTTTTAATCGCCGACTATTAAATGCATCCACCTACAAAATATGAGGCCATGACGAGCCACCGACCACGTGATTTGAGACAAAAATTTTTTAGAAAAGGGGAAGAACACAGTAACACAGAAATTTTATCATAGTTCACTCTACTGCAAAAAATTTTCTCGTTATAGGCTCAGTCCGGGAACTTTTGAATCCTATCTCGTGTATTCATATATATCATAATACGGAAACTATATGGGGAATCTTGCTGAACTCCCTTCTTTCTAAAGTTGTCAATTGGTGCGAAGTAGACGAGCTTTCTCAATAAAATACTTAAATGAGATTTCACTACTCCATGAATACGAATTACTACGAAACTTTGTCACTACTAAGAAATAAACATTACGTTTTTTAAGTGACTGATCAAACAGAATTATAAATTTTGCATTTAATGAGCATTGCTACTGTAAGTTTATTTTTTGAGTCCTGCCACTCTATTATTAAACTACTATTACTGATCATTAATCTCACATTGTATTAAGTGCATATTTAAGGTATCCGACTACGTTCGGAACCGTGATTTTAAAAAGCGTGTAAATGGATAATATTTATGATATTTAGTATCACTTAGAATACATGTATAAAATTGTTTTAAGGACATTATGACAAAAAAAATTATTTAAATACACTATTTTGGCAAAAAATTAACTTAGAATAACCTTTTTTCCAAATGTTCTCCTTTTGTAAAAAATGCTTCTATTGTATTAATATTTTGCCTGTATTCAGCTCAGACCTCTGTACAGAGGCTCAACTAGAATTTTTTAAATATGTAACTTAGAAGTGGATTTATCCATTTTTTACGACAACAGAAGGGAGAAATTTTAAGAAAAAAAGCACCGATCATTGTTTCAAATGGTTGTAACTCTGAAAATAATTTGAATTTTTCAAAAATCATAGTTGAGCCTCTGTACAGAAGTCTGAGCTATATACAGGCAAAATATTAATACAATAGAAGCATTTTTTACAAAAGGGGAACATTTGGAAAAAAAGTTATTCTAAGTTAATTTTCGGGCCGAAATATTGTATTTAAAAATTTGTTTTTGTCATAATGTCCTTAAAACCATTTTATACATGTATTCTAATCTAAGTGACATTAAATATCATGAAAATTATGCATTTATGCGCTTTTTTAAAATCATGTTTCCGAATGTAGTCGGATACCTTAAAAATTAAAAAGATCGAACACAAATAAATGAAATGAAACTATAAGGATGAATCGACAGAAATTTTGTCTTGCAATAAATACCCTTTTCGAAATTATTAATTCAAAACTGGTAAACAGAGTAAAAACGAACATAAATAATTAAGGTTCCTAATAGATTAAGTCCATGATACAAGAAAGGATTGTGACCCAATTAACGCTCTCTCATCCATGTCATTACGATGCTAGTGATTAAGTTCGATAAGCCGACCTCTTGCTGAGAATAAATTTGTGTTAAGAACATCTTTTTTCCCTTATCCTTGCAACGCAGAAGTAATTTAAAAATCATTTTGAAAGAGTTTAAGCGTGTTGATTGAGTCACTAATTAGATTTATCATCAAGGAATTTTAAATACGAAGCAAAGAAGCTTTGAATAATTTAAACTTTAAACACGTAATTTAAAAGTCAATTACTTTGTTTTCGGAAAATCAAAAAGAAGCAATTTTATTTTCGAACGATATTCGAATCGTTTGATGTTTTCTTTTTATATACATGCTGTTGCCGAATTTAGAAATGAAATATAAATAATCTAAAAGATAAGTAGAACTGAAAGAAGATGAAAAACTGTTTTATTTATGAGTTATTTGCTTTCGTCTGTCGTACGAAGATAAAAGGGGAAGAAATTTGCATTTTTTAAAAGTCTTGTGAAATGGCGTCAGAAGTAATTCAATAGGGTACATTTTGTTTCAAATAATTCACGCTTTATTTTAAGCGCAAAGCAAAGAATCGAAAATCTCTAAGGGCTTAAAAATTACGTCATAAAATAATCTAAGTAAAATACATGCTTTATAAGAAAAATAAGTACATTTATATATAATTTGAAAGATCATTAAAATACCGCCTTTTTTTTTAATTCCTGTATTTATTCTGCAATGATTTTTTTCTCGAAGCTTAAGAATGCTTTTAATCAGGATAAAAAACGTTCATAAATGTTAATTTGTGAATGTTTTTATTAAAGATTAGTTTCGAAAGTAATCCTTCATTTAAAAGAATTTAATTCTAATTTTAACATATTGAATAATAATTATTTGGAAAAATTGTGTTAGATGTATAAAATTTTAACTTGATAGCGATCTCTTCGCAACAAATTCCTTGATTCTGAACAAGCAAGTAGCAATTGAAATTTAAGCTCATTAGACTTAACGCGAACCAAATCAATAACTTTTCAGCTTCAGAACTTACGAGTTATTTTTCTATGATTATCATTAAACTTCAGAAAATTCATTTACGCAAAATTGGAGAAAAAATTTGTGTATATTTGATACCGGAGTTTGATTTTTTAACATACTAAGAAATCAAATTTCTTTTATGATGTGGTTATTTTTGGTAAAAGTGGCAAATTTTTATACGAAAAAATACTTTTTATCATACATAAACTTTATTAAAAGTAACAGTAACCAGCTTAGAACACAGAATTCCTGATTAGGGATTTACACATTATCGATCGTAAATCAAATAAAAATATTTTTAATGAAAGAGATGCTTTTTTAACATTATTAAAGCTCCAATAGAGAATAGAAAAATAGTCATATAATATTTTATAATATTTAACTGTTTTCAACATAATTATTTAGTTAATATAGGTAGTGATAAAATTAATGGTATTAAAACATTTTTAGGAAACTGCTCATGAAATGACTAACTTGTTAAATTTCTTAAATTAAAAAGTGTTAAAGAGTTTAATGCTAGTTTGCTATCTGTAATTAAATCCATTTAAACCTCAAATTATAAATATAAGGACATAAATCAATATTATATATATATAAGGGTCCATTTACAAGACATCCAATCTTTGGTCGGGAAAAATACATGCCTTACGTGAGGGAATTGGGACCGTAATCCTGTCCAAAGCGGACTAATTGTGCTTCTACATACTTATCTCATCGATCTTTCCACAGACGAAAACACTTCAAGATAAACAAAAAAGAGGTAAATTTTATTCATATTCAATAGTTGGTTCATTTAACCTCCACCTGAGGCAATTTGCAGCCTTAACCCTCCAAGGCATACTTTCCACAAGTTTTTGAATGATGTATAGTGGTATTTCTTTCACTCGGCTTGAAGAAGACATGCAAGTTCTTTCACTGGTCTTCCCACTTTTGCTACACCCCTTAATTCAGCGATCCACCTCGTCTCAAATGTTTCATATAGGGTTCAAATCTTGAAGTTCGTGAAAGAATAAAATCCCCAAAACTCTATCTAATGCGGACGAAATAATGGCCGAGTTTGCGAATATACCAGGTAATCGAGAACGGGATTAAAAAAGAAATATGAGTGTTTCCTCAGAAAATACTGTACTGCACTTGTACGTATTGTTTGTTTGAGAATACGACATAAAATAAACTGCACAAATACCCTCAAACAAAGGAAAAGTACGTACTTTATGAAGGCATACAACATTTACTACACAAAAATGAAAATTAATAAATAAATAGTATATAGTAATTTACCTGATTAGACACGCCTCAGAAAAATACTTTAAGGAGGCATAAAGTTGTCTATAACGAAAATTAAGTAGCTGATTTGGCAAAAATTGGCTACTTTCTTAAAAAAAATGGGCACTGTTCTGTTGTCTTCCGTACTGCAGTTAACCTTTTGCTGCTTCATCACGAAGGCGAAGAAACAGTAAGTCTATTACCAACGCACAATGTTGTTCAAAATACGAGAAACACAAAAAAAGAGTCAGGTCCAATACATCATTATACTCACAGAATCAGTTTTCCGTCACATTTTCACCTTCAGAGTAGTTCCCTTCAGTATTTACACACTTCTGCATTTGGTGCTGCCGTTGCTAGTAATCATTTTGGAATGAGGGTTTTGGAACGCCCTGCAGGAGATTCCCCATTTTTGCCTGAACCTCTTAAACTGAGGCAAACTGAGCTCCTTTTGAAATAAAAAGAAAAACTCACGGGGCCAAATTGGATCAATAAGAAGGATGCCCCATCACAGTAATGTTTTTGCTAGTCAGAAACTGCTTGAAAGATAGGGCATTGCGATCGGGTGTATTGTCTTGGTGTAACAAGTATTCCTCACTCCCAGTTCTGGCCTTTTTTCCCTAATTTTTTCTCAGCCTTTTTAGTACTTCAATGTATTAGTGTTGATAAACAGTCTGACCGCTGATGTCATATTCATATCACGAAGTTTGGCAATGTCTGTAATTGCTGACCTTGGGTGCCCAGCAGGTTCACCATATTTCACACTGACCCTTCGTCCTGAAAACCGCTTATACCATTCAAACACATGTGCACGATACAAAGTTTCAACTCCATAAGCTTCGGCTGATATTTGAAATGTTTTCGTGGTCGATTTCTTAAATTTCTCAAGAAATTTTGTGATACCGCCCCCCTACGGTGACAGTATCTTTGATTGTCAGCGTGAGCTAGAGATGTAGGGTTTGCAAAAGGAATAGTCATTTTTGATTTTTAATATGACTTTATTAAGAATAGAACTTAAATGTCTAACAATTTAGATAATATTAATTAAGCGAGAATCTATAATGAACAAACACACAGTAATAGTTAAACCGAATCGCGTAACTTAGACCACTATAATTATTTAATCTGCCTACTCTCACTTCTAATAATATTACAAGTCCTAATATCAAATAATCATTCCTACCTTAATCCAAATTTAGTTTCAATCTTATGAAGAGGCGGCTGGGCGTGCGTGCAATAATATGCGCCTTGACCTAATGGCGTAATCTTCAAGGTAACTTCACAATTGGCTGCCATTTCACGCTTGTATCACTTTCACACATAATATTCTCCAAATTGCCATACGACTTACTGAAACTTCTGTTATTTAAAAGTTATCTTATTTGCATTTCTTTTTCACATTTCGCTTCTTGGGTTTTGGTTGGAAAAGAGTTGCCATTAATCTTGGCCCCCAAAGAACCCAAAGATTATGTTAAAGAAAAGACGCGTGAGCTTGTCACAACTTGATGTTGATTCGATATTTTTCCGGCAGATTGCAATTGCACGTGTTCAGTGAATGACGCAGTAGTCCCAACCAGTGAGATCGATTAAAGCGAAACTGGCCACATGAATAGAGGTGCGTGGGATGACGTCACCAAAACAGTTGCTGCCAACTCTTCTCTTTTTTCAAACTACAAACATAGTCCCATTTTTATTTTTGTGTGTGTTTCACACCTTGCACTGAAGGGTGGTTTCGACAGCCTTTAGTCCCTCACGATGTGATATCTTAGGAATTTTAGGAGTTTATACAGTGTC
>BMAV01026919.1:0-16969 GCA_019973955.1 Trichonephila inaurata madagascariensis
GATTTAAAAATAACTTATGTTATTATAAAACCTTTATAAACTCGCAATTTCTCTGCCCCAAAAAGCTTTCAGGTAAAACGTACTTCCACCTACATTACCTCAGAATTATATACGTTCGGGCGCCATTGCGACATAGCCATCCTGTGATGACCATGTCGTGCCGGTTCCGCGTAAGCTAGAGGTGTGGGATTATCAAAATGATGAGACATAGTAGTTCTTAATACAATTTTTATTAAGAATAACTTATATTACTTAATTCTAATTTTGACAACTATATTTAAAGTGAGAGTCAACACCCAATTAAACCGTATATTTAAGTCAGATCACGCAACTAGATCCTTTATCTCAAATATAATTAATAATACGATTCATCTAATTACTTATATCAAATATTACCTTTTTCAGATCTCCTTCCTTTACCTAAAGAGAGATAGCTATAAATTCACTTTGTATAAGAAGATTCCAACTTCTTTATATTAGGCTTCTATTCCTTCTAAAGCTATCGGACTGCTAACTCTTGATCTGCAAGATTCCACACTAAGCTATCTTCAAACTTGCCGTGTTATTGATCAGAATGATTCCACACTACTATCTCTAAGCTTGCCACGCTATATCTTATCATCAAAGCTTCTATCCTTTTATAGTATATCTCATTTACATATTATCTTTGTTTATCTTCTTGGTATTGGGTTGGAAAAGTTTTGCCATTAATCGTGGCCGTCAAAGAACATAGGAGTTATGTTAGCAGAAAGACGCGAGAGACGTCACACGGTGATCTTTGGTCTGATCTGGATTGCCACAGCATTACTTGCAAGTGGGGTGAATTTTTCGGCCACTCTCAAAGGAAAGACATTTCAAGTGGCTACTTGTTAGTCTAGCCAGACTAGTCTGGGAGCCACTTTCACATTTGAATTCAAGCAAAGAGCCTGGTTACAGCCATCATAATTTTAAACACCATACTCAATTGACGAAGATGACTCCTTAGCGTCTGTGATGCACCCGGTCTCTTTTCTCTAATTGCTGAGAAGGTACGCCGACAAACGTGAGTAAGATCCGTTCGTTTCCCTAACTTCTGGGAAAAAGTTGCGTAAATGGATGGTCAAAAATTCTGACCATTTCCCCCCGAGTAGTCCGATAGATGAAAAAGGACGCCAGTACAATGTGCCTTCGGTTTCTCAAAGATTTATGACGACCGCGTGCCTGGAGAAGGGAGCTCCCACTATGCGCCGAGACAGACCCCGCGCTCTAAGGTGCCGACAGACAAGAGATAAAAGGAATAAGCTTGGAGGTTAAAAAGGGAGAGCGAGAGTTAACGAGGACTTTTACTTGAGAGAACCCAAGAGGACTCTCAACCAGCAATATTAACTTCGACTTCGAATTACCTGGGACCTTGCAAATTACGAGAAGGAAGGTGGACTGAGAAATAAGAAGTCCAGGATCCAGCGAGAGGACGGTAGAAAAAGAGCAAGCGAGCGAAAAACAGCTTCGGCGGTGACTTACCGAGTAGTGACGTTTTTCTGAAAACGAAACGAGTGAACTGTGGAGCCTTTGGTATATCACATGTACAGGACATTTCCCGAAAGTATCACTTTAATTAATATGTTTATGCGAGCGGTATAAAGACTTTACCGCGAAAGAGACTCTATATCTGTGGACTCTTTTTGCCATTAAATTGTACTGGAATATTTTTATGCTTTTCATACTTTAATAAATAGTTTCATCCAAAGCTGTTTGAAGTCATTACATTTCTCTCACCAAATTTCTACACTACGTCTACGTGAAATCTGTAAGCCTCAAGAGATTTAACTTGCATCAGTCCCCTTACATGGAGAGGGAGGAGGAATAACCAAGAGCTACTAACCGATCCCTCGAGAAACAACCACTCCCACGTCCAGACTTTATTGAAAAAAAATCAAAGTATACATTTTATATATGCATTAGAAAACAGTAAAATGACAAAATACAAATTTAAAAGTAGCTGCATTATATATATATATACATGTGCGTGAGCGTAATACAAATATACAAAGCAAATATAATGAAATTAATAATAACAAAAAGAGTATAAGAGATGGAAAAAAGAATATACATATTCCGATTTCCTTACAAATTAAAAAAAATAATAAGATTATCCAATACAAATGAATCAAAGAGACCAAAATAAAAAAAAAACCAAGTAATATAAAAAAAAAAATTAAGTCAATTTCTACTTATATTCACAAAGAAACATTTTACTTAAGCTACTTTTTATTAAATAGTTATAATTCACACATATAAATATGTATATACATAGAACATAATCACAACATTAAGTGGTAATGAATTTTTATTAAATTTAGCTTTAAAAAGTATTATATATTTTCATCCAAATCAAACGTGTATGTAAAATTTCAGTTCAACTGAATGCTTTAAAACGGAAGAAAAAACCTTTTCAAGTTTTAACACAAGTCGCCAAAAGGGTCGCTATGTCGCCAAAAAAGATGCCAAAGTGGCTGTATTGGTAATTCTTTGAGTATTTAAGATTTAATCAACTAATTTGTATTAATTATAATTAAATAACTATTGTCATCCAAAATAATCATGTACATAAAATTTCAGCTCAATTGAGCGCTTTAAAATGTATTTTATTAACGATTGAAAATTATACCAAGATAAATAAATAAATAAATAGATAGAGAGATAGTGAGCTAATAGTAGGAATTGAATAAATTCAAAGATATTTTGACATACCTCAAGTTCTGTGCTTAAACATACCTATTATACTATTGAAAAATATTGCGTTACTAACAAAAATGAAGAATTTTCTTTGTTTTTCTTACATTTTTTCAACTAATAATTAACTAAAGCAAATATTTTTTTATATCATTTTGTTCGCAATTTCATGTAGATTTTAGATCAGTTTACGAATATTAAATATGTTTACAAACTCGGAAGTTATTCATCCAAAACCGCGACAAAAAAGAAACACAAGTAGGATTGAGATGTTAAATTAACCAATTAAATAAAATCTTGAGTTGGCGAATCAATTTTTCCGGGATTTTTCAAAAAGTTTAATGCAATTTTTTGTTTCCGGTAAATCTTTGGGTTATTACCCAAATACATTTTAAATTCAAAAAAATATATATATATATAAAAAAAAATATTAAGTTTTTTCCCCATGGACTCGATTCACCCTGACGTCACAGTCACATGATACAAGACGTAAACAAATACCATGTGTTATTGACTGAGTATTATGGCGGCTTTTTTGGATTTGCATCTATTCATATAACAAAACGAAATTCTTTTGTATTAAATTTAAAAACTTTTTGACTGAAATGTGAGTACTTTTTAATTATTTCATTTTGATATTTTTGTTTTATCAAATACGCGACGGTATTTTAAGTTTTAAAAAAGTGAATAATTTCTGAGATTTAATTCGAAGAATTTTAATTTTTTAAACGAAAAAAACATTCAGATCAGGGTACCACTTCTGGATCTATTCTGAATGCCTCTGAAACTAATAGTTTTTATGCTGTTAGTCACCAACGTTTTTTTGTTGTTGTCTTTTAAGATTTTTTTTTTAAATAACTATGGACAAGTTCATTTTGAAAAAAAACATTAACCTGGAACCCAATACTTCTTGAATGTTCAGTATTTTTGCAAAAATATCTTTAAATTTTTTTGATTCATCTAGAGCAAGGGGTGACACAATTGTTGATTATCGCGGTTTTTGACTAATAGAATATTTAAAAATCAGAACTTCATTATCATAACTGTATTGGTTTCTTTTTTTTTTGTTTCTTTTTTTTTTTATCAAATGAAAATTGGGAAGTTTTTTTGGAAATTTTTTAAATAATTGTGTTTTTAAATTTTTATATTATTTAGAAATAATTAGATAACTGCATGTACTTTTTTTTTACATAAAAAACCATTATACTAGATATTGTATTACATTTTTCCCTATTTAACTAAAGGAAAATAGTTATAAATATGTAAAAAATTACTTTTTTCATTTTTTTAAATTTTTTTGGATATTTTTAAGATTAATCGGGGTTTAATTTCTGAATTGTATGTACTTATTACATCCTAATAGCTTATTTATAGTAAAAAGTATGAAAATTTATAAAAAAATGTCAAGTATTTTCTTTTTTTATTTTTACTATACGTTGGATAAGTGTTTTTATAATTGTTTAATTTTCGTCCACATCAAATCCAAATTCTTCCTTGCATTAAAAACTAAAATTTTAAAATTTTCATTATTTCAATTTTGTTTTTTTTATGCCAATAAAGATTAATTATGCTATTTAAGATTAGCAATAATTTGTTATAGTTATTTAATCAGTAAACTGAATCTATATAACATGTATTGTTTTTTTAAAATAATACCATGTTTAAAAATAACAATATTTTATATTAATATCTTAATTTATATGATTTGTAGACCATGTCAGTGATTAAAAAATTTTGGAAACAATGTCAAAGGCTAGATATGATAAAAAATTAACATGCAATAGGAACAAACTTCCCTATCCATTTGTTCAGAAGCAAACAAAACATGTATTTGTATATAAAAAAAAAGTTGTTGTTTCCAATAATTTTTGGAGACATTTATAAGTATCTTGGAAAAAGAATGTACAAATAAAAGGGGGGAGGGGAAATTTTAAAAAAATTTAGATGATTGAATTAGGGTTTATTGGAAAGAGGCTTAAAAATTAAATTTGATTCAATTGTAATTTAAATATGTCATAGTTTTGCAGTCAAAATTCCCTCATGAGGGTTTAAGAGGGAAATCATACAAAGTAGAAGTTTGGGTGGTGTTATGATAGTGTCAATGAACCAGCTCTTTGTATTTTAAAAAAATATTAGTAGTAAGATGAAATTTAAATTCATTAGTTTTTTAATGCACCAAATTTTTTTAGAAATAAACCCCCCCATGGTAGTCTGTGTATGTCATGTTTTTTTCATTTATTTGAATTATACAATTTTTTTAAATTGACAAAGTTAATATGTAGTTTTTTTTTACCAAGGTGCTTATTGTAAAAAATTTAAATTGCATATTTGATCTGCAAAAGTGTTTATTTGATTTTGAATAGCACTTTAAATTTTTACTTTGAGCTAAGATTTTAAATTTAGATGTATTTGCATTATAGAACTTTTTATGTACCAATTTCCCTTTTTTTTGAAATATTCTAATTATATAAATGCAAATTATATCAACACATTGATATTTTTTTGGTAAAATTAAACAGGTTTTCTACAAAAAAATAGATTATTAGAAATTTTATTGCAATATCATCTCAAATTTTTAACTTGTTACAATATTTTTTCATGAAAAATTTAAATTATTAGACATTTTTCCCCTACAAAGAAGACTGTTTTGGAAACAATCCCAAAAAATTTTTTTTGTTTGAGAAAAAAGCTTAGAGTGATATTGACTGTGAATTTAATTCAAAAACTCAACCCGCCCTTTACGCAACAAATGACATTTAGTCATAAAAAAAAATTATAACGAGGAATTTCAAACGAGGAATTTTTCTTTAAGTAAAATGGATCTTCTTGAACCAAATGATGTTGTTATGGCTGATAAAGGGTTTTTAATTGAAGAAGAGTTAGATAAAAATTGGTTGAAATTAAAACCCCTTTTTTAAAAGATAAAATTCAATTGTCGCTTCTAAACGTTAGTAACTGCAAATTGTCACAAGGAGTTAGGGGAAAAGTGTTTAAAGAATCAAACAATAAAAAATATTTTGAAGGTTCTTTCATATAAAAATTTAAAAATGTTGACAGTGTATTTATTAAGCTTTGTTGTGTAATTTTCATGCCCCTTTTAACAAATATAAATAAAGGCTCGTAATATAATGTTTAAATTTAACTATATACTTATTCTATTATATATAAAACTTGAAAACTAATTAATCGAAATTAAATTTCCCAATTATGATAAAAAATTTAAAGGCATTACAATTTTCAGATTAAAATGTGTGTATAATAAAATATAAATTTGTGTCCATATATAGAATATAAAACCTGTTCATCCCATGATCAAAAAAAGCCATTTTAAACTATAATTCTCTCAAAAAAAAAAAATTCAACATTTTGTGTGGTATTTATAAACACAACATTTTTTTTTCGATGTTGAATGAGTAAATATCATACAAATGTGGAAATTTTTTTACTATATATAACAAATACATTTATTGGTTTTGCAAATTTGAAAATTTTTATTATAGTTAGATTTTTTTTTGAAAAAATATAAAAGTTAAAAAGACTCATGCATAAATTATCCTGCTTAAAGTTCAAAAATTTGTTGCGTTGAGTTAGCTACAAGTATTGCCCAAAAAAAGCGATAATTGTAAGGCATTTATCGAGAATTAGATCAGAAATGTAGTAATAATATTATGCTTGACTTTTTGCTATGAGAAATTATTTGGCAGTTTAATATATAATTTCCAGATTTCGAAATGGTATGAGTACTGATTTAGCATTTCTTTGACAAACTTTACAGTAATTTAAATTTTTTGCTCAAGACAATTTGGAGAACTGAAAGTTTCTTGAAATTTAGAATTGTCTTGGTAAAACAATGCTATAATTAGTTAACAACTTGCTCATAAGTAGAAAAAAATGGATTTTGATTAAATGGAACAAATTATTCATGACTTGTAACTACTTGTTGATGCAAAATAATTTTAATCTTTAATAAAAATTTTACATTTAAACTTCAGAGTGAGAATTTGTATTTTTTACTTCTACTTTTTAAGTATAAATATAATTATATATAAAAGGATACTCTCTCTAGATACATATTAATGATAAAAAAATAACATTTCAATACATTTCTCCAAATAAGTTTTAAGTTTGCAGTACTGTTTGAAACACAAAGCATTTATGTACAAAAAAAATACTAACTTTAGCAAAATCACCAGGTTTATCAAAAAAAAAAAATTTGTTTTTTTGGGGGAGGTGCAAGTTTGATTTTTTTTGTACAACTTTAAAGTACTAAAAATAGTACTCAATATATTATCATGTAGTTTGGTACGTCATGAAAAAATTCAGTTTTTTCTGCAATACTTGAATTCAAAAGTCTAAGATTATCAGCTGAGGGTGATTTTTGGGTAATATTTTTAGTAGTGTTCCATCTCTTTAAATATTGTTTCTCAACAAAAAAAAATTAATGATAAACTTCTAAGTTATATAAAAAAAAATTTTTAAAACAAAAATTGGCCAAAACAATCTTAATTAAGTAACTATGAGAATATAAAACATAATCAAGCAGAAATGCTTTTTGTAATTAACTGAAATAATTAACCATTTTATGCTACAAGAGTTGATTGTGCTGAAAAAAATTTTTTATTCAATTTAAGGTAGAAAAAATTTCTATAAAAGAAACGAAACCAAAAAACCGTGTGGCCTTTAAATAGTAGATTTTTACCAATACATTGTGAAGCCTTTAAAGATATGTTATAAAGTACTAACATTTGGCGCTTTGATAGTCTATATCTAATTATCACCTATAAATGTTTGAAATTTATTTTTCATAAATCATTGTCTCCTTAGTTGGAAAAAAAAAAAGAAAAAGAATCATACTAAGATAGGGGTTTTTTTTGAACTTTTTAAACAAACTACCATATGGGGGAAAATCCTAAGTTATTTTCGTGAAAATTTTTCCATATAGGACATCAAATTTTGAAGATAGCTAGTTAAAAAGTAATTACAATTTTTTTTTAGCATCATTTTCAACATTTTTAATATTACATAATTATAATACAAGTGAACATATAAATTTTTTTTAACCCAAAAAATTCATTGTAATTTATTAAAGGATTTTCATATTCTGATGAAAGACTATCAGTGACATTGTTCATTATTAATCATGAAATTTTGTAAAATGTATGCCAAAAAAAGGGTTTTTTTTTTGTTAAATCTTTAGATTTAAAATGGATATATAAAGTTTAAAAATTGTTTTGTATACTAATTTTGAAACACAACTGTTCTATAAAATTCCCGCATAGTAAGATTTTTTTTAATTATATGATGAATCTGTAATGAAATAACATTTGCCAGCTTTTATTGTCTGCTTTTCTTAATAATTATCATTTATAAGGTTTGAAACTTTTAGAAATGTATGTCTTCAAAGTTCAAAAAAAAAATATTTTAGTTCAAGAAAGGGAAAATGTTAATAAAAAATTTTAAAAATAAAGACTAAATTTTATTGATTATTCCTTTTTTACAAATTATTTCTTATGAGTTATTGAAATTCATATAAATTGTCTAGTGTAAACCACACTAATATATTTCCATACAATTTTAAAAAATAAATCAATGAATAATATTAAAAAATTTGGGATCCCAAAAATAATACTGAAATGGATTTTCAAGAAAGTAAAAGGTTTTTTTTGAATATTAAAAATATAAATCAGGCTATTTTTTTTATAATTATAAGAAGTTTTATGTAAAAAAAATATAAAATTTTTAAGGAAACTTTTCTTACAAAAAAACGAATGAAAGTATTTCAGCCGATCTGCTCTGAAACAAGACACATTACAACTTTGAAATCAAAAATAATGTATTCCATTGCGTCCCCATCCCCATTCAACAGTGGATTATCTCATTTTTTGACTACTTAAAAATCAGCCAACGATATTTGGCGGCGAGAACCACCCCCAAATTAAAGTCTGCTGAATTTTTCTCAAAAATTCGTTTACATCAGAATTGTGATATTCGTGATTTTTTTTTAAAAACATCAATATTTCGCCAAAAAAAGATGCCAACTTCTATGTTTCCATTGAATCGCCATTTTTTTGTAACGAACGGAATTGTTAAATTTGGGGTTTTAACAAAATAAATCCGAAAATAATAAACAATTTAAAATTCAGAACTAATTATTTCAAATATTTTTAAAGGGCATGCCAAAAATTTTTAAAATATATATATGAAGAAAAGCAACAAAAAAAACTTGCAAAAAAAAATAAAAAGCTATAGAAGAGTAAAAAACAAAAATACGGGGTGTTTTTTTGTTAGGCGGGGAAACAAAATTTAAAACAAATATCATAGATCATAATGTCATATGAATTTTGTCCATTGTAATATTTTTTCATGTTAAAACAAATAATATAAACAAAAATTTTTGTCAATTACTTATCAGATCAAAAAAAGAAAATTTTTTTCTTTAGTTCATTAAATATAAATTTGTATACAGTATGTCGCAATCAAAATTTAAGGGGAAAAAAAATTTTGTTAAAGGGGGTTCCAATTATTTTAAATCACAATTGGGGCACTAAAAAAAAAGAATTACTAACCTAAAAAATATACAAAAAAACGAAGCTAAAAAAATAGAAGAATAAACTAAACTTAAATCTAATACTTTGGCTAAACTATATATATATTTTATATATATTTAGTCCGAAAAAAAAAACTAAAAGACTAGAAAATATATTAAAAAAAATTTAAAGTTTAAAAGAATTTAAAAAATATACAAAAAATAATAAAAAATTGAAAGTTAGCACATAAGTGTAAAGTGATCGGTTTTTATTGTTTATTGATCGCACATGGAAAATCACGTGATACAAGACCGATCCAGCGCCCTCTAGTGATGAATCAGTCCATTAAGATCCGAAAAAAATTTTTTTTAGCTACTTTTTATTAAATAGTTACATTTAATATAAATATGTATATACATAGGACAGAATCACAACATTAAAAGGTAATTAGTTTTTTTTAAATCATTAAAAATATCATATTGTTTTCCTTTTTTTTTCACCCAACTGAATGTTTTAACAGGAAAACCTTTTTTGTTTTGACACAAGTCACTAAAAAAGGGGCGCTAAGTCGCCAACGTGGCTGTATTTGTAATTTTTAAATAATTAGTTTTTTTCAATTGATTTTTTTTAATTATAATTAAATTATTGATTGTCATCCAAAAAAAATCCTGTATATAAAATTTCAGCTAATTCAGGGTTTAAAAAAGTATTTTTTTAAAAATTTTAAAATTCCACCAAGATAAATAAATAAATATACAAAAAAATGAATAAAAAAAATATAGACAATGCAGCTTGTAGGAATTGAATAATGGTCCCTGGATTTTCGCGGGAAATGAAACTTCTTTGGGGAAAATTGATTATTTGTCTAATATTTCAAACTGACAATGTATGCCCCAGCCCTCTAATTTGATGAAAATACGTGGCGAATTGAATCATTCTGATCCAAACCCAAAATAGGAAGATATGCTGGGAATTTTTGGGTATACAAAAAAAACTTATAAATTTGGTATCTTTTTTTTAAACTTTTTCGGGAAACTTTTTTAAGTCTTTTAAATTAATTTATAAAATATTTTTCTGATCAGCAAAAAAGGCGTTCTACTCATCTCTAAACCATAATCTATCACAGATCGAACACCGATGATCGAAATGATATTCAACGAATAGCTTTTGAAATTCTTTGTGAGCATTTTTATGGGTGAGTGAATGTTAACGGCGCGCTATTCAGCTAATAGAGGGATTTTGGCGACGGACTTCGTAATTTTGAACCATGGTGAAGTGACGAGGACGTCACTTGAACTGGGACTCCTTCTTCTCTTAACTATCACACCACACCAACGGGAGGACGTTTGAACTCTCAAAGGATTTAACGTGCATCTCTCCCTACACGGCGGGTCTTCAGTAGTACTCAGCTCGAACGTATGACACGCCAGCCACGATCTGATATTTTGACAACTAGGCTAAAGTGGCCACGCATTTTTATCGAAATCGTAGTCTTTGTAACGTAAGATAGAATTTATTATCGATTTACATGCATCAGTTACACACACTACACTAGTTGAGGGTTCTGTAGTTGACGGCATAGGGTGGTTCACAAAGTCCGTATTAATCTGTGCTGTCATAAGAAGAGCCCCAAATAGCATTCCCCCACACCCCTTTAAACTCGGCATTAAGAATATTTTGCAATGTTTCTTTTCGTGCTTGATATTGTCTCAGTACTTTGATCGAGATTTGGCAGTAGCGCTTGATGTTTTGCATTTTTTTTTGTTTGTCTTTTTTGACTGGATTTTGCTGCTAGTTTTTCTTTCTTTTTTTTTCTTTCATTAAACTCCTTTCCCCTTTGTGCATTTGATTTAGGTATTCTGACTAGAAATAATAATAATTCAATGAAAATGAAAATTTAAGAAATAAATTAACCACCGAACACATCGCTAATTAGCCAACAATCTAAAGAAAATTTCAAAAAGGCACGCTTTTGCTGCGAGAGCTAATTTGTCTACACCGTAATGCTCACACTGCAACTGATACGCCCGCTGATAATGTTCCCAGGTCTGGGGAAAAGGACCCCTAATTGGAAGGTGGGCAAGTTGACCAGTCGGAGACGTGGCCAATTATCCAACTTTTTCACGGATATGACACAAGTCACACGGTGTCCCCGCTCCTACCTTTTCCTCTTCTGGTTCTCTCCTTACCATGGCGATTATTCGGGGGGAAGGGAGGGGGAAGACTACTTCCGTTCGCCTTTACACTGTTATGCAAAATTGGGCAATTTTTTCATTCACTCTCGAGCCCAAAAATGTTTCACTTCAAAAAGAGAGAGAAAGAAAGACAAGAAACAAAAATAAAAATAAAAAAAATAACAAATAATATAAAATGCTTTTTTTTTTCAATCATATTTTCATTTAGCAAATAAGAAAAAATGGGAAAGAAATAAGAGATAAATGGGCCAAGGTTTGTCAAGAATTGTGTAACGTAACTGGAATGGGAATTGATATCTAAACTGGGTTTGGGAAAAAAGGATTTGACTCGTAAGCCAGTAGTAGATTTTGACCACCAACTCTCCCAGTCTTCAATTTGTTTTGAAGTATTTTGATGACATAAGAGCGAGAGACATGGAGAGGGATATTAGTGACATTAGTTTCTCAAAATAGGACACGAAAAGACTTTGCTGGCCATTAATTCATGAACATGATCATTGGGCAACCGCGTCCACCCATTCTTAATAGGAAGATCATCCGTAAGTTTATTTTATGACTCATGTTTTGTGACGGGCTCACGTCTTTTCTTTAACATATCCTGAGACATAGCCATCCTGCGATAGCTATGTCGTGTAGGATCCGCCTAAGCTAGAGGTGTGGGATTATCTAAAAAATGAGACATTTTGTAATTTTAACACAACTTTTATTAGAATAACTTAAATTACTTTAAATTTTAAATAACAACTTTCTTTAAGTAGAATGCCACAAAATTTAAAATGAATATTCTCAGATCGCACAACAGATCACTTTTTCTTAATTTAATTTTTTTACCTCCCAATTAACTTCTTATACAAAATATTACCTTTTTTTTGAGTAATCCTCCTACCTTTGGGTTGAAGACCCCCTATTCGGTATTTTTAATAAGAATACCAGGACTTATTAACTTTTTTTTATTTAATATTATTAAGACGATGGCGATCCTTCTTCCTTTTGTAGGTCGTCTAATTTTTTCCGAACAATTCCGCACTGTTTTTCTAGGCTTGCCGTCCCATCTCACTAAACCCTTATCCTTTTTAAAAATTATCTTATTTGCATTTTCTTTGTTTCTTTTTTGGTATTGGGTTGGAAAAGTTTTGCCTTTCGTGGGCCTCAAAAAACAGGGTTATGTTAGAAGAAGAACGCGAGAGACGCCAATCCCTTTTGGGGCTTTGGGGACCAAGATTAAGGAATACTTTCCAAACCAAAAAAAGAAGTGAAACGTAAAATAAAATGCAAAACAGCTTTTTTAAAAAACAGAAGTTTCAATAATGGAATGACAATTTGGAGAATGTTATGTGAGAGATTGTTAACAGGGAAAAGGGCGGCCAACGGAGGTTATTCCAAGATGCCATTAGGTCAAGTGCATACCATTACTCGGTAAAGACACGACTTCCCCAGTATCGGGCACGATTGATTAAGGTAATTTACTATTTAATATTGGATTTGCTTTATTTTTGGGAATTGAGATTATGGGGGTTGATTTTGGGTTTTCCGAGGGTTTTTCGATATTACTTGTTTTTGTTTTTTTTCATGTAGATTCTAAACATTTATAACCTTATCTAATCTGTTAAAGAAAGTTATTTTTCTTAAAACAGTCATATTAAGAGCAGGGGCAATTCTTTAGTTGCCCCCAACCCTCAGTCCGCAAAAAAATCAAAGGGGAAATGCACCCGGGGGGATTTTCCTTTACCACTAGAACTTGAACGTTAGACGTTAACTTGATTGGATAACTTGGTTGTAACACTTTTTACATCAATTAACAGCAGTGTGGACTATTCTTTTCGCAAAAAATTTTTTACTCTTTTTTACTTTTTTCCCCACAAAAATCTTAGATTTTTTAAAAGTCATATTTGTAAAGCTTTGTAAAATTCAATGCTAAACTGTAGAAAGGATAGTACTTTCAATTTTACTACATTTATTTTTTTTAAAATTAGAAACATCTGGTGGAACTTTAAATTTTGACGCGTAGTAACATTTTTTAAAAAGTGTTTTTATTGCATTTTTGGTACGGATATGCATTGTTTTTGCGTTTGTTATTTCTGATTTCCCAGCCTAAAAACACATAGAGACTAAATCAGACACAGGAGGCCAGATATAGAAAAATGGGATAGAAGACATTTTTTATAGATCCAAAAATTGGAAAAAAAAAAAATAAAAACTTCAAAGAATAAAACATCAATTTAGTTTCTGTCCGTATTGTATCTTCTTAAACAATAATAAAATAACGACGACAATACATGAAGTGTGTCACCTTGTTTTTCATTTCCATGAACTGCCAACGTGAAAACTTTGAACACTAACAGATTGAACGGGAATGAACATTTTTCATGAAAGATCTTTATAGAATTTAGATTGACTAGTTAACTGTGAGACTTTACAGAAAAGTAGATTACTATTGGTTAGAAATCTTGAGCACACGGTTTTTTCAGTGACAAATATAATTGTAATTCTTAGTATCTCAAACATACAGTTCCTTAAATTCAATTTTTTAAATAAACATATACCTTTAAATAAAAAATTGCTTTTTTTTCGTATTTTAAAATTTTTTTGTTGAGTATCTTGTATCTTTTAAAACGTTTTAATAAGCTTACATTATATAAATGAGATGGTTTTAATTAATTTTAAGTTTCAACAACCACATGAAGTAAACAATTGAGAATTGTTTCTTGCAAAATATTACTGATGTCAAATTTACAAAATTACAATATATTTACTTAAAACTGATATACATACTGAAATTTATCACTAATACAAATACCTGGGAAATAAATTCTAGTAATACAGAAATGAAATACTTTATATATTTGTGAAGATATAATAAATAATAGAAGACTGGTGTTAATGTATAAAACAATTTTTTAAAAAAAAAAATTTTAAAAAAAGTTTTAGCAGTAAAAAAGAGCAACAACAACCTGGGTTTAGATGTTTGTGAATTTTTTATACAGTAAAAATAGAGTTTTTGGAAGAATTTTTTATCTAAAAATCTTACAGGTTTTCGCTAGAATAAAGATACACACTAGAAACTTTATTTTGTTACATTATATAGAATGTTTTACCCCTTTTAACGGTATTTTTTTTTTCTTAAGAAAAAGGAAAAATTGAAAGAGTATCTTTTTAAGCGAGAAAATGGGTTGGTCATTTCCTGAATATTTCTCCTTTCGTATTTTACACGGTAAATAATGCAGAACTTTATAGGTACAGGGATATGATCACAATAAAATGATTGCGTTAAGAAAAAAAGGTATATTATGAAGAAAAACTCGTAGGCAATCAATACTTTCTGAGAAAAGGATCTTCGATGCAGTAACAAAACACTTTACTCAAAAGGGATTTTTTATATAATTTGTCTTAAAAAAATAAATTTTGCAATGAATGCAAAAACGCAGTTTTTTTTAATTTCTATTTCATCTAACAAAAGAATTGTCTTGGTCATGCAAATTAAGGAAACGTTTTTAGAGCTATTATATATAAGTATCTGCAAAATTTATTAAGGAATTTTGGGAAATAACATCTTATTTTTAACAATTTGAGATTTTACATTTTCAAATTATATAGTTTTAACCTTCTATAAATCCCTTACTTTAACCTTTAGGGAAATTAGAACCCTTTAAAAACCTTTTTTTTTAAACAATTGTTGAAACTGCGCCACGCCCATTTGAATGGCGAAAAATATAAGCAAAGCACTTCGAAATATAAACCCCAAAGCATTTATCTTTTATTATAAAGTTAACATTTTATTTTATTTTTTATTTTCTTGCCGATTATAGAAGTCTCACTGTATACATAAAAAAAAACACCAAAATGTAAATTTTGATGTTCGATGCACTTTTTCTGAAAAGCTACTGTTCACAGGTATGTTACATTTTTATGATGTATTTATTATGATGGCTAATATATACTAAACTGAGCTTTTTGTAAAAAAACTCCAAAATTTATTTTTAAAATTTTGAATGAAAAAATGGATCAAATTTCACTATGTTTGATAAAATATTTTAAAAAATTTCGAAAAAAATTTAAAATTAGCTAAAAGCTTCTTTTTCCCGTGTTTGGGAAAGGTGTATTTTAAATGTACACAAAAAAACAAACCTTAATAACGATTTTTTAGAAAAGGTGCATCAGCAATTTAAAAAACAATTTAACATTGTCAGTATATACATAGAGAGGTTTTTTAACTCTTCTGAACATGAATTATACAATTAACTATTAATAAAAATACTAAAATTTTTCGTACTATATACATAGGATTATAATCAATCGAAAAATCGGTCTTTTGGGGGTACGGGCAAAAACCCCACCCACTGAGCCACTGAGGTTAGTGTGCGCGTGTTTGTCTATTTGTGTTTGTGTTGACTTTACGCTTCCGCCTTACCCGTTTGCTCGTCAATAAAAATACGGATATTAAACTTTAAAAAACCCCCCCTTCTTCCAACGATTGAAGCACCTTTCATAAATTTTGCCTTTCCAAAATACTCTAAATCAAGTTCGAAATATGACTTAAGGTAGAACGTCGTTTACCCGAACGTTTATTATGGGGACCGTTTTTTTAACTACATTTCTGATATGAAAATGCATGGATAAGCTTGGCCAGATTTAGAAGGAGAAACAGACTTCAAGACGACCCAGGGAAGAGAAAACCCACATTGTCCAATCAATCCCAGGATTTCAAAAAATTTCGATGAAGAAGATGTAGAAAACACCTAGTCATGCGATGCAGAAGACAGTGGATTTCAGATGCTAAAAAGGGCGAGATTGTGACTTTATGCAAAAAAAAATTGACCTTTTTCTAAAATGAAATGGATGAAGACAGGGGAAAACAACAACAAAAAAAGCAAGGGTCCATCAAATACTAACGCGGTTTCTTTTAAGAGACAGTAAGGGGGTACGAAAAAATCAGAGTACTGTCCTCAACTACTGCTGCTCTAGAAAATTAGAGACCTTGCAGTGAAAAACGAAGATGTTCAAAGACAAGGACCTAAATTTTCACAAAAACATAACATTGTGACATTTTTCACCTATTTTTTTTTCTTCAAGCACGTTCCCCTATGTGATGATTTTAAAACTTCGTATAGTGCCGGCCCCTTTAACGGGTAAACGGCGTTTTTTTGCTTGAATATACATATATTAAAAAAAATTGCAATTGTTCATTGCATATTTTAGATAAAAAAAAAAAAAACGTTTACATCGTTTGTTTTTATATTTAAAGGGATCCGACTACGTTCGGGAAACCCTGATTTTAAAAAACGCATAAATGTATAATTTTTTATGATATTTAGTATCACCGATTAGAATACATGTAAAAAATTGTTTTTTGGAAAATTTTGACAAAAAAAAATTTTTTAAATACAATATTTTTGGGAAACAATTAACTTAGAATAATCTTTTTCAAAATGTTCTCCTTTTTTGAAAAATACTTTATTATAATTATATTTGCCTGTATATAGATAGATTTTCTACAGAGGTCAACTAGAATTTTGAAAATTCACATTGGGTTTCCCA
>BMAV01026920.1:11778-23046 GCA_019973955.1 Trichonephila inaurata madagascariensis
GGGGCTCGAACTCATGACATGCCTGCCATGGTCCGATACCTTAACCACTGGGCTACCGCAGCCCTGCGTGCAATATGAAACTTGCACTGTAAGTTCCTTCAACGAATTTCATCGAACAAAGAACGTAAAAAAAACATTTTTAAAACGAAAATAAATTATTTATAGCGATAATTAAAAGCACAACACTTATTCTTTTAAGAAAAAAATATTCTAGAACTCACTCATTTTAGAAATATCCATATTCGAAAGTAGCCCATAATTAAACAGAAGACGCAAATAGAAAAATTAAACTGAAAATGGTTAAGTTTTTAAAGATATCGTCTGAAATTAAAGGGTTATAGCGGAAAAAACGAATAAAAATTATTTCTAATATACGTTATCCCCATGGCAACCACATCAACAGACGATGAAAATATTAAGGTAACCATATTGTAATATTATCACCCATCTTGGCGAACATAAACAACAGCTTGGCGCTACTACCCCCGATATCAAATTAGCACGTTATTTTCACTTTCGAATGGGGCACATAGGTTAATATGTTCCTAACTCGTGAATAAAAAATGATTTCTTGCATATCCGGCAATTTACCACCTATTTCCAAATCTCATGAGTGAAAATCAATTATAAACTAATTAAATAAAAATAAGTGATAGGGTAAATTGGAAATATCAAGAGTCTTGCTTCTTATTCAGCATTGCATTATTTCGCATAATAATAATCTAGTTTATTGACAGTTTATTTATAGATATATTTAAGAATATATATAATAGGCATTGATATTTTTCTTATGCAGAAAAAATGTCTCGTACAATTAAATCCGTATTTAAACTTGAATTTGTATCAATGGCACCAATACATAATAATATTTTTTTAACCCCTACTTGTTTGAAACTCCAAACACAATTTCACTCATTCTTACCGCTAACAATTTAATGAAGCGTATTTTAATGACTTTATTTAAGAAAAATATTAGTAAATATTCTTTACCTTAATGATTATGGTATAAAGCTTTCAAATCTAAGGATTTTTAAAAATTTACAATTTTATAAAATAATTAAAAAGACTTGATTTATTTTTCATTCTCTAATGTTAAAAATGTAAAAACTGCATTTTAATATGATGCGCCCCAAATCTCTTATGGCTGAGAGGCAATGTTCGTATGCAACAAGGAATGTTAGAAGTTCGTATACAAATATTATTTCATCAAAATCAATAAATTTTCTTTTATATGAAAATAAAATTTCGATTTAAAAAAAAATTCTTGTATCGATTGGTGAAACTTCAGTGCTCGATTCAAAGAAGAAATAAAAAACATTTCACTCTTCATCATTGAAGAAAATCTAAGATATTCAATAACGTGTTTATTTTTTAATTGTATTTACATTGAGAAATATTTCAAGAGACTATGTGTGAAACATGCTTTAAATAATTTCATAGTTTAAACAAAATTTTAACAAAGCAAAAATTACATGAGCCAAAAAAATGCAAAACTTCTCACTCAATTAGAAATACACATAATACAAATCGAAAATGGATATTAACATACTGATCCATTTTTTATTTAAAAAACCAATAAAATGAAGAGAATTATAATTAAATGTTTGTAAGCAAAATTTAAAAAGTTCTCTTTTAAAAAAATTACGAAAATTTTAAAACTTTAAAGTTCACTAAATTGTCGATACTTAGGTTACAAGTAAGTAGGCATTTAAAACAAAACAAAACAAAAAAAAAAGATTCAAATTTATTTAAAATATTTTACTTAAATACGTTACTTACACATTATAAAGCACGATGTTATTTTTCACTTATCATTTTTAGTTGTTAACATTTTGAAGAATATTTTCTCCATATTTCCAATTGCATTTTATAAACTCATCCTAGAAAATAAGCCACTTAATTTTGCAGTGTTTTGGCTCTTTTTATTAAAATGTCTTGGCGAATTATTTTCTTTCAAAAGGTTTATATAGTTCAGGTAATAAGAGCATTTGGAATCACAAGCCATGCAGTCAGAAGGATAGTGTTTTTTTGCATCAAAGTAAGCAGACTCGGCATTTTCTGTCTCGGGCAATATACACCATTCCTCATCTTTTCCTTTCCTTTCCACCGAATAAAATGTTTCAAACAATACTACTTCAGATTCCGTCAAAAAAAGACTGTCATTGTTAACACGAAATCTCTCTTGGATAAAATGTACACACTTTTTTCCAAAAGTGCTATCCTGAAATTCACCCTGTGTTGTGTCTTCTGTAAAATGTTCTAAAAATTCTTTGCAAAATAACTCTAACTTCTCGTAGACTTCTCTGGATTCGAAAATCTTCCGAAACAGTCTATTGTATAAGATATCCAAGCAAAAATCACAAATGTAAAGTATGCGGAAGCACTCGTACTCATGAAAAAGTTGAGAAACGAATTCTCTTAGGAAAGTGGCCACTAACAAAAAATTTAAGTACGTTGACTCAGACTCATCACATAGCCTTATACATCGAGAGAGAAGAAATTGAGCACATTCAATTTCTGATGAACTATACATTTTGTCACATTCTTCTGCTACTTTTAAGTATTCGTCGTAAAATATGTAATTACTGAGGGCTCTTGTCACAGATTCTATTCCAAAATATGCAGGTTTTACCATATTTTGTAATTTAAAAGTTATTTCTTGGGAAATATCAGATGGAATCAGAGATTCTAACAATAAGTATCGCTTTAACCGTACAAAGTCACAGAATTCTTTGTCATCTGTTGCGAACGACGCCATTGCAATTTCTCTTTTAATATGAAACAATGGAATGTTCACACAGCTTCTTGCCACTGAAATATCACACGTTCAAAACTACGGAATTTATTTCAAGGGGTGAAATTATTTTCCCTGCTTTAACTTTGATACTAATTCAATTTTTTTCTTTTTCCTTTGCACTTTTAAAACCCATCAAACACTCAGAAAATAAAATGAATTCGTTACCATTTCTCGAAAGTATTGCAGCGGCACTATAGACTTCCGAATATTACGTGAAAATATCAACTTGAGCTCAGTAGCTTTTGCGGTTAAAATGAATGCTGAGACAGTTAAGTAGAGGCAGTTAATAAACACTAAGAGCTCCCTCTATTATCGAGATTTGGCAATCTAAAAGAGATGCAAACAACTCATACGTTGCCCCTCCCTGATTCCATCGCCCAACCAATCGCCGTCATGCCACCCACTTGGCATAAATGTGTTGCGCCAAACTCAGAAACTCGAATGGATGGTTGTTGCTCTGTGCGGCATACGGTGGAAGATTCCTGAAGTTGTTCTGTGTGTTGATCGACACGTTATGATGGAAGAGTGGAAACGAGAGGCTAATTCCGCTATTATGTTGTGGATTGGCTCTAATCTCAGTTCCTCGTGAAGAATATATCTTGGAAGGAATCGGGGTTGATTGATTGAATATTAACGTCGCACTGTTCAGCTACACGAGGGATTTTGGCGACGGACCACGTCATTTTGAACCATGGTCAAGTGACGTGGACGATACCTGAGCAGGCACCCCCCTCTCCTAACTACCCCACCACACCAACGGGAGGACGTTTCAGCCATCGACAGATTTAACGTGCATCGCTGCCCTACACGGCGGGTCTTTAGTGGTACTGGGCTCGAACTCGTGACAAAGCAAGCCACGGTCCGATACCTATACCACTCGGCTACCGCAGCCACAGGAAGGAATCGGGGAGCTCTGGCTATTGTTCGAAGTGCTCTATTTTGAAGTCTTTGGAGATTGTCGAAGTGCTTATTACCTGCCGATCCCCAGATCGAGCAGCCGTAGAGAACTGAGGGGCGGAAATATTGTTTGTAAACGAAAATTCTATTTTTTTATGAAAGTTTTGATTTTCTGCCGATGAGGTCCTTGAGAGCGTAGAATTTTTTCCAGAATTTTTTAGTTGTTTCGTCGAAGTGAGGTTTGTATGTGAGATTGTCGTTAAGAATGTGTGTGAGTCCTAGGTATTTAATTTCGAAAGTCCATTCTATTGTTTGATCAAAGATTTGGAGGGGTGGAGGGCTATTGTGAGATCTGGTTTTCCTGAAACTATTGCATGTGTTTTTTCGGTATTAATGGCTATCCTCCATTTGGTTAGCCAAGCTTGTAACTTTAGGATGTAATTTTGCATTAGGTTTGTTGCTTCTTCGACCGCTTTCCTGTTGCAGAGGATTGCAGCATCATCGGCGAAGAGGCAGACTGTTGTATC
Organism: Trichonephila inaurata madagascariensis; assembly: GCA_019973955.1. Lineage (NCBI taxonomy): Eukaryota > Metazoa > Arthropoda > Arachnida > Araneae > Nephilidae > Trichonephila > Trichonephila inaurata. Next base: position 16,000 of record BMAV01026920.1, read on the forward strand.
ATTATCAGTGGGGAAGTCGCTGGTGTAAATATTATATAGGGCCGGACTGAAGATTGATCCTTGTGGAGTGGAAGCCAGGATGGGACGTTGGTTGGAGTGCACATTATTTAGTTTCACGTTGAAAGTTCTATTTTCCAGGTAACTATGGATAATTTTGATGATAGATGGGGAAATTTTCGAGGATCATTTTGTGCATTTGGCCGTCGTGCCACATCCTGACGAAGGCTTTTTTGACATCTAGGAACAGACCGACTGTGTATGTTTTTTGGTTGAATCCCTTTACAATCTGGTTGGATACTCGGAGCAATTGGTGCTGTGTGGAGATTTGGCTGCGGAATCCATGTTGGAAATCTGGGATGATATTGTCTTCGCAGTGTCTATTGATATGTTTAAGAAGTATTTTTTCAAATATTTTTCCTAGGGAGCTGATCAGGCTGATTGGGCGATAGTTCTCTGTGAATCTTGCATCTTTTCTTGGTTTAGGTATGACCGTGATGAGGGCATGTTTCCATTCTTGCGGGAAGTAATTTTGTTGAAGGCAGCTATTGAAGATCTTGGTTATATTTGTTATGGCGTTAAGTGGGAGGGCCTTGAGAGCGATGTTTTTTATTCCATCTTTCCCAGGTGCTTTTTTTGTTTGAGAGCTGGAGAATGATTTCCATAATTTCTTGTGGAGAGGTCAATGGTGCGGTGTGGCATCTGGAGTTGCGGCTAAGGAAGTTGTCGACTTTTTCCTTGACATGGTCAACGAAGTCGTCGTCGCATGGTTCTGGGTTTTCTTGAAAGAAGCTCTCTAACGAGTCAGCAAACAAGGCAACTTTGTCCTCAGTACTATAATGTAAGCCCATGGGGCCAATAATAGGGGGGACATGAAAGGTTTTATTTTTAGAAATAGATTTAACTAATTTGTAGAGAGAGTCATCACATCAGGGGAAGCTTCGGTGAGAAGTTCATTCCATTTATTATTTTTATGGTTATTTAAATCTTTTTTAATGTCTTTTTGCATTTTATTTAGTTGGGATTTTAGCAGGGGATTTTTTGTGATTTGCCATGCTTTTCTAATTCTATTTTTTGCTTTAATTTTATCCCTGATGAAGGAGGGAATAGAAAGAAGAGGTTTGTTAATACATTTAAAGGTAGAGCTATGAGAAAGGGCACTATTATAGCAATCATTAAAATTTTTAATGGCATTTTCTATGTCGGTGGGGTTGGAAATTCTTCGATTTCCTGGAAGGGTGTTAGTAAGTAATTCCAGGAATTTATACCAGTTAGGAAAAGAGTATGTACTGAGGGCAGGTGAGCTAAAGTTATCCAAGCTCACCTCAAAGAGGACAGGGTTGTGATCACTAGAGAGCTCTGATATAGATAAACAATCTGTAACGGTCATACCTTTGCAGATGGCTATGTCTATTGTTGTGCTCTTGTAGCTCCGGCGGAAGCAGGTGGGTTCATAAGGTGCAATGAAGGAGTATCCTGTGCTGTCACAGAATCTCCTAATGATGTTTCCAGGGGTGTTCTGTTGTGTGAGAGGGCTCCAAGATGCGTGCTTTGCATTCAAATCTCCGGTGACGAGGACGTGACCTTGGTTCCGGAAAATTTGATGCAGATCTTCAACTGCTATGGGTTTCCTTGGGGGACGATAGGCAGAGACTATTGTTACAGATGGATCATTTTGCCTGTTGAGTTTGATTGCTGTGTTTTCAAAACTATTGTTGTTGATGATGACCTGGTGGTGTGGGATGCTCCTTTTTATCATGATGGCTGTGCCTCCCCCTCGATAAGTGCTGTCTGTCCTGTAGATATTGTAATCGGAAAGGTGAAGTTGTGGCAGGGTTGTAAATGTGTTTCTTGTAGGTTGACTATGTCAGGGTTCCAGTGAGCGATAAAACTTCTGAGTTCCTCGACTTTTGATCTTATTCCGTTGGCATTCCAGGAGATTACCGTCAGATGGGACCTGTTTCTATTGCGGGGATTAAAAGTTGATTTCGTTTCCTAGCAGTTGTTTGATGGCCCGGAGGCGTCCGTATTTTGTGGGAATGGTGTGTGCTATTGTTATGAACTCTTCTAGGATATCGAAGGTCTCTCTTACAGCTGGGGAGTTTAGTTGCTCAAAAATGTCTATGGCAGGTTCGGTGGAGGTGTTGGCAGTTGTGGGAGTGGCTTGGGACGACTTTTTGGAGGTGTTGGGGTTAGGCTGTTGGCGTGCTGTGGCATTCTCTGCTCGCTGTTCCCAAAAGTTGACTTTAGGTGGAGCAGGAGTGGTATTATTGACCTGAGTGGGTTTAGATGATGTTTTGGAATTGGTGTCTTCTTTTTCGACCTTGTTTCTTGGGTTTCTGGGGCAACCCAAGAAACTGGCAGGATGTTCACCTTAACAAAGACAGCACTTTGGTTTCTGGTCGACGGGCTTTTCACAATCTTTCGCAAGGTGTTCGCCCGCACACTTAACGCACCTGGGGGTGCGTGTGCAGAATTTGCTCGAATGAAAGAAGCCCTGGCACCGGAAACATTGGGGAGGGCCATATTTTGGACGGAGAGATTCCACCTTCACCTTCATGTAACCTATGTCGGAGACGTGATGGACCGCTCTATTCTGTTCCGTCTTGTCAAGGGTGTTGAGGAATCGCTTTCCCAGTCCTTTTACTCGTCATAATGTGACATTCATTAACTTTGATATTTTTTGCTGCTAGGCTTCCAATGATATCCACGGGGGAGATATCCGTTGGTAGTCCTCTAATTACAAGGCGGAGTTTCTTGTCTTCAGAGAGAATGTAGGGATAAGATTCCAGGTTGTTTTCGTTAACATATTTCCGGAGGCGGTGGTATGCATATGCTGTTTGGGGGAAAATCCTGAGTTTAGAACCAATGAGCTTGGCTTCTAGTTTGAGATTTGTGAGTTCTTGAAGGTGTTTCATTAGTCCTGCCTTATTCGAAACGTTATTGGGGGTACGTGATGCTTCTTCGGGGGTGCGGCTGCACCTGGAGCCCCGTTAGCTGGGGGAGTGCCAGCTTGGGCAGAGAGGTCCATATCTTCAACAATGAGTTGGGCAAATCTGTTTTGAGTAGCGGCGACGTCAGTAGGTTGTTTCTTTGCTCTGCTTTCCTCCTCTGAATCGGATGATTTTCTTCCTTTTTTGTTCACAATGACTTTAAAAGGGTCAACAGGCTTTGGGGGAAGTCCCCAGGCATCGATTTTCTCTTGAAGTAACTTTGTTTGTTCGGCTAATTCCTGTTTTTTCTGATGAGTAAATATAACCGAGCTTCGTCGAGGACGTCACCCAGGTTTCGAAGCGCAGCGGATTGTTCTTCCACAAGATTAAAGGGGAATTCTCGGAGCTTCGCTTCGAGCTCCTCAGTCTCGGATATTACGGCAGAGCATTCATCAGAGGTCCTGCTGGAGTTTAGGTGGTTCACTAAGGCGTTCATTTTTGAGCCCCATGCCTTATGGAACTCTAGGTACGCAGCGGTGTAGGTCTCTTGGTTAGAATCTGAAGTATCCATATTAGTTTTCGATTGTCCTAATTCGGTCCGGGTCGTCAGGGTAGTCAGTGTCCAAGGGAAGAATGAATCAGTTGGCAACGCCAAAAGATTTCTGTAGTTGAGATCAGCAGAGTAAAAATCTCTAAACGTTCTATTCTAACAACAAGCAATCAGCACTAAGAAATAGATAAAAATCTAGCGGGTTAAGTTAAAAAACCTTTACCACGTCCAGACATATCTGCGTTTTCAAACTGCGTTCAAGTTGGGGAACATCAAGTTTAACTCAAAGCCTAAAATAGAAGGTGAAGTTTTCTCATGAAAACAGGAACCCCACTAACCCATTCTACGTATAATTGTTATTTGATGTTGAGGCGCTGTGATTCATAAGTTTGACCCATAGCAACAGGTGGGTTCTGAACTAAAAGCTCATTTTTTAAAGCATTTTTCCATTCTTGAAAGTTTAATTAATTATAAACTAGAAGGAAGTACCTCCCTCTGTCCACCTAATGGTATACCAACCCCCATTGTATAAATTATGCAACAGTTCATACTCACGGCTCAAATTGTAAAACTGTAATTTCCTTGTATTATGTAGTTCATTCGGATTTTTATTCATAATTGGCTGTAACATTTGTAATACATCATCACGCGTTTAACTATCTTTGAACGTTCCTGCAAAACCTCCCTATCATAAATGTAAATTTATCCAAACTCTAGTTTTGCTCTGTTCTGTTGTAGAGGTGTAGTTTCTTTAGTTAACTTCACCTTAAGCAGAAATAAACTTATTACAGCATCACGAAAAACTTTTTTTATATGTAAAGAGAGATATTTGGAAGAATAATCGGTTCTTTCAGTGAAATGGCTATTAACTCATACTTTTACTGCTAAAATCATTTCTGTTCAGTTATGTTTCGCGGTTTTCAATTTTTAAAGAGCAGTATTTGTGTTTTTACATATAGTTATATATATATATGAAATAGATTGAAGTAGTGTTGGCCGGTGTAGAGTAAGTATCAATTTTGATTTAGTAATGACGTCTTCAGAATAGCTTTACCTTCTTTATTATGAGCACACCTCAACAGATTAAAGCACAATTACGTTACGTTTTAACATTGAATAGACAGCGGCATTTTGGAGGACACAACACAAAGACAAAGAAAGCAGCGAGTATTTACAATCTTACGTGATGGCGGCAAGCAAAGAAAGAGAGCGCGATTACATCAGATTTTATGTTTATATACCAACAGTGCACAAGCGCGTGACTATTACGTAATAGTAGTTCTGATTGGCTAGAATGCGCGGGGTACGAATTTCGGTTTAACCGATTACGATTAAGATTACAATGTTTTATTTTAAACCTAAGAATTTTAAAGATTATTTATAGATCATTAAAAAGAGTTAATTCAAAGTATGTTAGAGGGAATTATTACATTTATATATATAAACCTTAGAAGCTTTTTTTGTTTTCATTAATTTTTTCCTATTGAGAAATTGTCGGATTCAAAACATTCTTGTGTTACTAAAGGACAATATTTGGAAGAGATGGAATACTACTGAAAATTATATGATGGAAAACCAGCCTTTTGTCAGCCAATACTACAATGGGGCTTCAGAATCCAAGCATTGAAAATACGACTGAATTTATCTATGATATTACAAAATGCATTATAATACTAGAGTAAAATAATTTAAAGCCATATAAGAAAAATCAAACTTTCTAAATTGCACTTAAGACCGAAAAAAAATTATATGTTATGTATACAATCCTGGGGGTTTCTATTTTCAGTTTGCATCATTATTTTTACAACTTTGGTGAAGATATTATGTTAAAATTAAGCTGAGTAATCTGTCATTGTAACAAATGCTATCAATTTTATGTAAAACATATTTTAAACATATAAAAAAATATATCTTTAAACATATTTAATTAAAGTAGTGTTTTGATACTGTACGTAATTTGGAAAATAACATATTTTAAAATTACATTTGTAGAGGCATTATTAGCTTTTGTTTTATGCCTTTACAAATTTTAACTGCGTTTTTCTGAGACTTTTCAGTTTTGAGAATATATTTCTCTCACAAAGATTTTTTTCTGTTCGAGATAATTTTTGCAGATTTTTTTTTTTTACGTTAATTCAAAGCAGGTGTTTATATATGCAATTTTTATTTTTAATTATTCTATATATTTGTATTCACTTTTAGATAACTCAATTTAGTCATTTCAAGACTTTTCTATCTCTTTCCTTTTCTAATTTTTTAAACAGGAAGAAGCAACTGAACGTGAAACAAAAGGAGAGGGGGAGGGACTGGTTATGTGTAAACAAAATTATTGCCATCACACCAATGTTACAATTATAATCGACACTTACCACATTTTTTCACAGGGGGATCCCCATTCCTATTTCACTCTGTTCTGTAAGACGGATTAAGTATTCAGTGTTTCATTACCACTTTCTCGAAGCTCGTCTAATTTAAGTACCGTAAAATCTGGCGTATAGCGTGCACTTATGCTTTAAAGCAGTATTTTTTAATTTTTAGGTATATTCGCGCTGTATAACGCATCCCCCCCCCTCCCCATTTTTCAGAAGAAGTGTGAAATGTATGTATGCAATAAATACTCTGATATTTTGAAATCTTTTATTTCAGGTATTATCTCTGGCATTTGAAAAAATAGCATATTTCTAGTACTATTACTATTTAAGTTCATATGGAGTAATTTCTCTTTTAAATAAACAATATTTTGATATAGGTAGAAATCTATTTTGTTTTTTTACGCTCATCTCTCTCTCTCTCATTTTTTTTTTTTTTTTAAGTTTTCCGGAAGTTTATCCTCGGTATAACGTCACCCGTAAATTTCGATCTTATTTTTTGAGTTAAAAGTGCGCATTATACTCCGGGATTTTACGGTATAGTTCGAATTACTTGTTTAATGTCATACTTTCAGATCTTCTTTTCGTCTAAATTACAAGTGTGCCTTTAAATTACAATAAATTCTGTAATTATCTGTATTCTGTTTAATTGTAATCCATGATAATATCTTGAACAGAATACAAGGATTTTTTCTTGCACTTGAAAAAATATCGGGCTCGCATTCTGTTTTCTAAATTTGATATAATTCTCATTTAACTAATTTTTAATCCACAAAAACCGCTAAAGAAAGAATAATTCTATTATGATTAAAATATAATTCTAGGAAGCAAGTTGACTATGGAAATTTTACTTAGAAAGGGGTGGGTGGGTGGGGGATAAATGGTTGTTAGATATAAAACGTCCGTAAAAAAAGATTTTATGAGACTAAGAAATTAAATGAAGTCACTTATGGAATCAAAAACAGAAGAAAAAGTGTCAAAAAATTTTTCAGTATTTTTTTGAATACTTGTAGACGGAATTCTTTGAGAACAATCATCAAATGAGGACGGTTTACAGCAGCGATACTCAACCTGCGGCCCGGGAGGGGCCTACCGGACCTTTCTGAGTGGCCAGTATAATGGCCCCCATTGCATTAACATATTCAACTATTTAAGAACAATGCATTCAAAATTTTGAGAGAAATAATATTAGTCAAGC
>BMAV01026920.1:53946-113655 GCA_019973955.1 Trichonephila inaurata madagascariensis
CTCTATTTTGAAGAAATTATTTTCTTCCATGAACGTTTGTACATTAAAGAGAATAAAAATTGATAAGATTTCAAATATTTGGTTGTGATAATTATTACTTTCTGTGCAAGAAATAAATTAAAAGTATTCTTTCATTTACATATTCTTGGATATTTTTTTTATCTGAATTTAAATCAACGGCATAAGTTTTTCAGAAAAAAAAAATATCCAGTTCACCTTAGGTAAGTATAATTTTTCACATGCCGAGGTTTTTTCCTTTTACAGTTGGAAATATTTTATAGAAATCAACAATCAAAGACATTTCAAAGAATGGACAAAAGCATTTTCACATATCTATAAAAGCATATGTTGCAGACCAGTGGTCTTCAAACTGTGTTCCGAGGAATCCTGGGGTTCCACGAGTCACAATAAAAAAACTCGAAAAGAAACAAATGTGTATGCAAAATGGATTTACGTTCGGTTTGAAGTTTCTATGATGACAAGAATTTTTAAAGTTCATCCCTGTTATTAAGAAACTTAAATTTTATTCACACATAATGACTTTATTCTGCAATACTTTTTAAAGTTTTATTGTAATATAATAAAAGGATATTAAAACTGTGACGAGCTCACGCGTCTTTTCATTAACATGTCCTTTAGGTTCTTTTGAGGACAGAATTAATGGCAACTCTTTTCCAACCAAAACCCAAGAAGTGCAGCGTGAATAAAAGATGCAAATTAGAAAGCTATTAAATATCAGAAGTTAGAGTAAGCGAGGTGGCAATTTGGGGAATGTTATGAGAGTGCGCGATTCAATTGTGAAGTAACAGCCAACAGAAGTTATCCCGAAGATAGAGCCATTAGGTCAAGGTGCATACCAATGCACTCGTGTAAAGACGCAACTTCCTTAGTATCGGATCAACGATTGGATTAAGGTAGGATTGACTATTTAATATTAGGACTTGAGGTATTACTGGAATAGAGATTAGGCGGGTTAGATATTGATAGTGGTCCGAGTTACGTTATTTCGGTATTACTTGTATTGTGTGTTTGGTCATCGTAGATTCTCTCATATATATTATTATCTAATCTGTTAAACGCTTAAGTTCAAGTTCTTAATAAAGATATTTTAAGAACATGCAAACTTCTAGTTCTTTAGTTGAACCTACACCTCTAGCTCACACAGATAATACAGGAAAAGGGCACCCTAGGGGGATAATTTCACAAAACGTGCGTTTTATTTTTATATATATGTATATATTACGTACTAGTTTGTGAATATTTTATTGTTTATTGTCTTGAGTACCACGAGATATTTTTATAATCGTTTGTACAATGTCTTACAAAACTAAATAGTTTTCTGATGGAAAATGCACCTTTTTATATTTGAGGAAAAACACGTGCAACATATCAACAGACTCGATATTAAAAATCTGAATTTAAGCAAGAGTGGATCCTAAATTTTATACGTTGCAAATTTTCTCTCTCTCTCTCTCTCTCTCTTTCATGCAAAACACACGGGATTTCTCCTACAGCTATAAACATTTAATGCCATTCAGAACAATGTGTATAAGAGTAAAATATTTCTCAACGTGAGCGGCTACAAAACAAAATATAGAACGAAATTAAACTCAGAATATGTAATGTGATTGCAATTATTCTCAATAGACCTAGACTTATACAGTTTGTGTGAAAAAATACAAGCATGTATCCCAGTCCCCAAATATAATGCATAGGTAGGTGACACTTGGATCCCACATTAATATTATTAATAAGTAAATTATATGAAAAGCAGATTAAAATTTTTTAATAACAAATGCAATAGATTTTTTAATTGCCTGTACATTGATCTTTTGTTGATTCACTTTAAATATTATTTTAAGATATATCTTTCTAAGTGTGTGTGGAATAGGGTTCCATGAAAATATTTTCTAGTTCTAGGAGTTCCACAACACACTTTCTAGTTCTAAGGGTTCCTTGAGTTGAAGAATTTTGAAGACCATTGTTATAGACAAATGAATTTCAAGCCTATTTTTGGCACATCCCTTTCGAATTTTTAAAAATATCTCATTGAAAGTAATTTATCTATTTTCATGCTTTATGTATTATATAATGTTGAAATAAAGTGACCTTTTCCCAGGCTTTTTATGATTAAAATAATTAAAAAATCGTATTCTCTTTTGTTTTGTTTCATCAAATGTATAAGTATTGCATTTCTAGAATTTCAATCGTATAAACACTCTGAACACATTTCGTTTTCGCTATCTAGTACTAAATGTTTTCTTAAATTTTCTCTCATTAGATTTAATAATTTCTTAAAAAATAATATTGAATCCTTTTTTTTTTCGATAATGAATTAATAAAATATGTAATTGGTTAAAATCGGAAGAACATTTTTCAGTTGTGTGAACCCTCTTCCTCCGTAGGAAGCTATGCGAATAATTTATTCCACCTATACTTTCATTATCCAAGAAATTCGTTCTGTGTGTGTTGTTATAAAATATTAAACCTATTGGATATTTTTTATCATAGTCTTAGAATTGATTGACGATATTGATTCTGTCAACTAATTTCTTGTCTGCTTGATTGTATTGATTCTTTGGATTTCAAAAAAATAAGCAATCAACTTTTAATTTAAGTCTACTGAAACGTTACTGTCGTTCCATCAGAGATCTAATTTTCACTTTAACGAGTGCCGAACAGAAAATTTGCAGATTACCTAGCTAAACCGTTTATCTAATCTCTGAACTTCAGCGATAACATATATATGCCTTTCTAAAATATGAAATTTTGCATTACGCTGCTATCTGTAAAGCTATTTCAACAATTTGGAATGCAATACAATGACCTTGACAGTGTATGCGTATGATTTACTTATTTACATATTTTTTCCTCCCCCCCCCCTGCCCCTTCCAATATACCACATGATTGCACGCGCCAGTTAGAAAAATCGTGGTACTGGAGATTGCATCTTTTTCTCAACAGTTAAGAGGCTAAACAATGTTTTTAAATATGTGATATATACACTTGCCTCCGAAAGTCTGCGTACAGGCGATCATCTTTCATATTCATGCAAAGATCGCTAATTAAATGAAGTCTCTTTTTGAATCAATACTATTTTTTATTGATTCCTCTAACGTCGTAAATTCAAATAGTATAAGCAACACTCACCTGAATATTACATAAAATAATACACATATTTATAACTTGAGAACGACACAAATCGTGTGCGTCAAAAGTCTGCGTACACTGGAAAAAACCTTAATAATAATGGATTGTAACTAAAAGTTAATACTTTTTAAGCTATTCCGCTCTTTCTATAACTCTTTCAACATATTTGGAAGGGATTTAACAAGCTTAGCTGTTTCATCTGTGGATATTTTGTTCCATTTTTCTACTCTGACAGATTTGAGAATTTCCTTGGATGTTATTACGTTCTCCCTGATTGTTCACTCAAGTAAATCCCACAAATGCTGTATTATGCTTAGGTCTGGATACTAGGTTGACATTCGGAATTGGTTTGGGACATGAACGGCCATAGTTTCACAATGTGAGCCATTTGCTTGGTTTCTTTGTGCCGCTGAAAGTAAAAATCATCACTCACCATAAACTTCATGGCATATGCCCTAATATTTTACTACAATTCATTCAAGTAACGAATTTTGTACATTATTGATTCAATAAATTCCAGATTACCATCCGAAAGGCTTCCAATGCACCCCCAAACATTATGCCTCCTCCTCCATGTTTGATAGTCGAAAAAAGATTCTCTTTCTTAAGATGTGTCTAGGAATTTTTGCAGGCATATTTTTGTGCTTTTTGATGCTAAATTACAAAAATTACTTTCAATTGAATATATTACATTTTTCTAAAAAAAAATGTGTGTTCNACCAAAGCCACCGTTTACAGTGGGCCAGAGAGCACAAAAACTGGACAACTGATCAATTGAGTCATGTCCTCTTTACGGATGAGAGTCGGTTCAGTACCAGAAGCGATTCTCAACGCGTTTTGATTTGGAGAGAGATCGGGACCCGGTTTTATCCCAGTAACATCAAGGAAAGACACCGTTACGGTGGTCCTGGAGTTCTTGTCTGGGGAGGCATTATGCTGAACGGGTGAACTGATCTTCACATTTTCGACAGAGGGTCTGTAACCGGGGATCGCTATTGTGAGGAGGTACTTCTTCCCCATGTGCGTCTTCTCCGAGGTGCCATTGGTCCAGACTTCATTTTTATGGATGACAATGCACAGCCAGATCGCACTCTTGCTGTTGAGGAGCTGCTGGAAAGTGAAGATATCACTCGAATGGATTGGCCAGCGTGCTCCCCAGATTTAAATCCCATCGAACATGTGTGAGATGCTTTCGGGAGACGTATTGCCACACGCTTACATCATCCGGAGAACAACCAACAACTTAAACAGGTGTTGATTGAGGAATGGACACTCCTACCTCAAGAAATGTTGCACCAGCTGGTTCTGAGTATACGGAGACGGTGCGAAGCAACCATTGTAGTAAGGGGAGGGCATATACCATATTAAAGAACATCTGCTTGTTGTTCTTCCTGTTGGATAGACAATCATGAGTCACGATATTATGCGTTCAATAAAGCTTGTTTTTGTTTGATTAAATACCGTATGCGTTGTATTCCTTTTTCAGCGCCGATGCTTTCGTCATCCTTTAAGTATATAATACTCTCCCTCATTTCAGAATTTCATGTCTCTCAGATGATTTTTCTTGAAGTTATGGCAATAAATCCCCCTGTTGCTTAAGTTTTGCACACCAGTGTATTTATACATACTGTTGTTTAACTTTAAGTTAGATTTATAGTAATTTAGTATGTAATTAGTGATTATCTATCTATCTATAAAGGAGAAAAAGGACTTGACTTATCACAAGATCTCCGGAATTATTAGATATACATACTTGATATTTGGCAGGCATGCTTTTTTTGTTGAGTAGAGATCCACTAAAAATGGCTTTTGTGAAAATCTACTCCCAAGATAAGATGATTAGAAGTAAAAGATAATTGTACTTCCGTTTTAGAAATTCAAGTTTTATCATTTTTAAATCAAGAGGCGAGGGCTGTAAGAATGTTTTTTGAATACAAGCGAAATGAATACTAGAACTTCGATATAAATAGCTTAAATGGAATATATAGTCATACAACATGAAGTATCTAGCGAAGCAGTTCAATAATGAGAAGTGTGTGTGTGTGTGTGTGTGTGTGTGTGTGTGTGTGTGCATACAAAGTGAGAAATTCCTGTCCCACCTCCAACTTGAGAATGGTGACAACTTAATATACTTGTAGAAAAGTGGAAAAATCAGATTGGATGGCGAAAAACGGGGATAATGTCCGTATCTCGAAACTGGTGAGTATAAACGTCGTACTGTTCAGCTACACGAGGGCTTGGCTTTTGAACCATGGTCAAGTGACGAGGATGACACCTAAGCTGGCACCATCCTCGCCCAACTTCTACACCACACCAACATCTCGAAACTAGCAAGAGAGGTTTAGGGGAAATCAATTGTAAATTTATTAATTCGTACTAAATGGAGAATTACTTGACTTCGTACGAAATGAAACCTTGTGCATGATAGATCTATGAACCCAATGTGAAAAATGCTATATAATTTGTTCGCAATTTCCCATAACTGTGACGTTGAGAAATTCAGATGAAAGGAAAAACTTTTCGACCGGAAACCTGCGGACTTCGTTATGTTCAATAGCACTGCGCTTGATTCACGTTCAATGGAATCAAATAACACGCAGCCTATTTTATCTATTGTATTTAAAAACCGACGTGTATGTAGTTGAAACACAATCTTCTATTCCTTGAATTTTAGGAGGGATTTGTTCTTCACATCGTGTTTCTGTGTGTGTAACCCTTTGACTTATCAGTACGAGTTTGTCTCTTAAACTCATTTGAACCAGAACAAGAGAATTTTTGAGGATTTTTTACTTCTCTCTCTAGGGCTCTCTGTTACCTCTTATTGAAATTTACAAAATTACAAGTTAACGAATGCACCCAGTAGTCTTTTTTATCGACATTTTTTTTTATTTCTTAAGGGGACACAGTACGATTCAATTGGCAACAATCGGTCAAAAAATCAAGTCTAATTTTTTTAGCTTAAATTATTTTTTATATACTTGTGAGGCACCAACCCGTGGGTGCCCCATTTCTACATTATCTACGCAACCTGTATCTGTAGGAAATGCAAATCTGTCATCCTAATATTTGTTTATTAAGATCTTAACTTAAACACTATATACAATAATAATAATCAAATTAAACAAATCTGGTGAGAAGACACAATTCGTATTACCAAATAATCGCGTAATTGACCACTATATCTAACTTCACAGATTACCTCTAATCTCATTAATACACGCAGTTTTCTTATATCTTAATTTAAGACGCTTACCTCTATATCCTAGGTAACAGCTATTCTCTCTGTTCTAACTGACGTGGCTCTACTCCCTGTGGAATGGTATCCCCCTTTAGCTTGAATACACAGGTACGGGAAGGTTAATTCTTGAACTTGGAATTTCCTCTAATTTTAGCTTAATCTCTTCTAATCATAAACATAGACATCATATAGCAACTTCACATAGCCCTCTCGCGAACGCTAAATTTCTAATATATATAAGATTCCTAATTTTCATTCTCACATTCTTCTTCTCGAGTTGGTTGGAAAGAATTGCCATTCTGGCCCCAAAGAACCCCAAGAAGACATTAATGGAAATCACGATGAAAGCTTGTCACATACTTTTCGATATCCTCACAAAATTTGAAAGCTATAAGTTTAAAAAACGCAGAGTTATGATAACTTTTACGTTTCTTTTTATTCACATCCCAATGGAAAATAAAAACTTTAAACTTACTTATCTCAGAAAGTTAAAATAACTAGTTTGTATTCATTAAAATGCTAAGGCTTTTCTCCTATTGTGCTTAATGCTTTGAATTTCTTTTTACCTATTGCTAATAGTACATGTAACAAAAGTTGGTATGCATTTTGGATCAAAGGAATATTTATTTTTTTAAAAATAATTGAACTCAGTATTAATACATTTTTTAAGGAATTTTCAATAAGCATTCAAAAAAAGAAGTATTGTACGAATACCAATCATGATATCGCAAAACCCATACCAACTTTTTTTTATACATAGCTCGACCTACTTGTAAATCAAATTTCATGCGTATATGTAAGTTTTTATAGGAGTAGCATTTTAAAATCACTTCACAAATATTGAGTTTTTTCCTTAAAAAATTAAATAGCTAACTTTTTATGAATTTTTCAGCACAAAATCTGTTTTACATAGTATACACACATAGGAGGCAACCAAAAAAAATTTTAAAAATCCTTAAATTACAAATTTTTGCGTAAATCGTACCATGTCCCCTTAAACCCAATAACAAGGCAACAACACAGGATAGTTTAACAAGAGATCCACCTTTGTAATGATTTTAACTGTCAGAAAGTGCGCTTCTAGTCTGGCAGTTTGCGACTACCAATCGCGCTTCTGAAAATCACTGAAGCGCTTTTAACCTCTGCTGTCGTCTCTCTCGAACAAAGAGAAAACTCAGATGCTTTTCAACGGAAAGCGAGGTTGCTTTATCTGTATACTTATTTTTTCTTTGCCCTCTTTTCACTTCACGTTCAACAACTTCAAGGGTAGATCGAAAAGGTCCCCCCCCCCCAAATACTGCTCTTTGCCTAGCTAAATGGAGGGGAGGGGAGGGGAGGATGTCCGGGGCCCTTCTTTTAAAAAATATCACCTAGAAAAAAGCTTATACCATTTTTATCTTCAGTTTATAAGTAAATACGCTGTGCTTATGTAATATTTGCAATATATAAATTATTTAAACATAAGAAAATTGGTAAATTAATAAGGAATTTTGAAGAAATTTTCGGAATATTCAAAGAATTCTCCATGAGAATCTGTTGGTCTAATTGGAATCATTTTAGTATTAAAAAATCCATATGTATGTGTATCCAGGGCATGAACTAAAATCTTATGGTTACATAAATAAATAAAAATTTCAGAGCGAGTTGAAGAGCCATTGCAAGAAATTTGTCTTATTTTACAACAAATACTAGACCATAATTTAGAAATATTCTTCTTATAAACATTCTTTTAGTTGATGCCCTAGAAAACATTATGAGAAAAAATAATACCAAGTTTCAAAGATATTTTACGGTAATATTTTGAATTATAATTTTTAAAAATTTCAAAATACATGAAAAAATTGATTTGGAGAAAAATGCATTTTTAGATTATAATTACATAAAAATCTAAAAATGTATTTTTCTCAAAATCAATAGTTAATAACATATTTTGTATATTTACACAATTACTTACCTAAAATTCACCAGTTTTATAGCTTATACTTTCTTTTTGCTCATTTTTAATCATTTTTTTTTTCTTTTTAGATAATCTATTTTTTTTTTTTTTTTTGGCAACTTTTACTATTGACATAGAATGTCGTTTAGAGACTCTGTTATTCAAATTTCATAAAGTTTTGCAAAACTTTTCAATGTTAATACACCAGAAGTCACACCGAAATGTTTCAATATAGCTAACAGTCCCTTAAATCTTTTAAATCAGCGATTCGTAAACTTTTGGTAGACACCTTTTTTTGTATCAACCTGATATCGGGGACCTCAAGATTTTAAATACCTGACACCTTACACATGTCTAAAGCAGAAGTCGCCAAAGTGGTGGTCCGCGAGAAAATTTCGCTGGTCCCCAGAAGAATGTGGAATATATTTGCTCGCATCACGTTAAATTATGTTTTAAGATGCATTAAAACACAATTCATTACAATGAGTGAAAAGTTATAAAAAGGCTACTTCATAGAATAACGCCATTTCATAGGAATGTATAATGTTAAAAGTTTGATATATACTTCAGTCATTTTTTAATAGTTTTGTTTTTACAGTTTTTGTTTATTTTATTATGGTTTATTAATAAAGCTTTCATAATTTGCTTACAATAAATAGTTTCCTTTTTTTTAACTAGGCACATTTTATGTGTTCTTAGATCTCAATTTTTTCTAATAAATATATTTAACACTTAAAAAATCCTATTAGTGGTCAGCAGGGTTTAAATTATGAATTTACTAGTCCGTGAGGCCAAAACGTTTGGCAACCGCGTGTCTAAAGGATTTAAAGGATCATTAAACGAAATTTAGTGAACTCGTCTAGAATGACACTCATCTTTCCATTTTTCCACGAGGCCTCTTAAAATGTGTAAAAGAAGGAAATCTTAAGATTGAATGAGAAACCTTCGCTTGGACCTCCAGGGGTCCTCGGACCATTGTTTACGAACCACTGCTTTAAGTTTTAAAGTTATATTCATGGCTAACCCAAACATGGATTCATGTACAACTCTAACATTTCTTTCAAAACGCACAGGAAAACATAATAACGAAATTATATTACTTAAAACACTTAAATTAAAAATAATATGTTTTCATTGTTTTCTGGAATATCTGTAGGTTTTAAAGAATTAATTAGCTTTTTGATTCACTCACAATTGAAATATTTAAATCGGTTCTAATTTTTTCGTTCTCAGAAACTGAAACTTCATTACGGTAGCTATTTCCTTTGTACTGACGTTTACGGGAACAGGGCAGGCTCTAGTAGATTTGCCGCCCAGAACAAAAATAAAAAATGCCGCCCCTCATTCCAAAACAAGAAATTATAATTAAAAAAGACAAATTGTTCATATTAACACCTATAAAACTTGAATAATTCTTTCGAAAAAACAGGCAGCATATATATATACATATACATATAATTTTAAGTCTTAAAAATAATAATTCGAAATTAAGGACATAATAATTACTTGTTATTATTTAAACAGAGTAAAATGTAAAAAGGAATCACCTTTTTCAGCAAGCCAATTTTTTCGAAATAGAGTCTACTGTGATGGTGATGATCACACAAGCGCTTATTTTAACTTATAGTAACTACACACAAAACTAAAATAAAATATCTCCTGTGGCTCCCTATCTGCCAAAAACTCTTATTACCTCTGTCCTCTTATAGACAGGACATCGTATGGGTGCAAAGAATGTCCATTGTAATCCCACACCTGGATGGGGAGAAAGTTACTTGTGAAAGATATGTATAAACATATCAATTTTATGATTTAACATATACTCCCGTCTCGAAAACAAGTTTAAACATAAACTGATATTAAACATACAGAGTATAAAATAAGGAAATAAGTACGTTAAATGAAATACCAAAAAATTCACACACAATAATATACAGAAAATATATCAAAATTTTTGTAACAAAAAAAATATATCTTTCAAATTTGATCCAAATGCCACCCCGGGCAGGGATCCGGCCCTTGAGTCACCTCTGCTAAGGGAGAAGCAGCTATTATATGATAAGAGAAAAAGATATATGTGAAGAGTTAAAGGATTTCACTGTGTTTGACTATAAAATTTGTCTGAAATTTTTCAAAATCTAAGTAAATTAGGCTTCAGTGAAAAATTACGCTGTAATTAAATAACGACTCTATTAAATAACGACAATTCCAGGAGTGCTCCAAATAATTTGTTCTATAAAAGTAAATAGCGTTTTCTCTATTTATTCGGTTCTCAGATGTGAATGGAAAGAATAAGGATTTATCAATGAGAAAGAAATAAAACAACTACCAAAAAAGAACAACTTGTAACATCATTTAAAATCTGAGGGCATTGCAAACGATGTGACCGTACAAGGTCCCCCAACCTTGAATGCTTCACTCTCGCAAAATTTTTAACAAAGGAATAACTTGTATTTTTATTTTTTTCGATAATTTAACCAAACTTCGTCTTTCTTACACATTTTTTTCTCAATGCGCAATGAAAAAAACCGTAATTTTTTTTTTCAGTTATAATTATGCCATTTATTTTCATACATCCTCATGTCAAATTATTGTAGCATTTGATCTTGGTAAGGATAATAGTTCATGGAGCATCCAAAAAAAAAATCCTAAACATTTAATAAAAAATTGTGCAGAGCACACTGGGAGGGCAGAATAAAAAAGAAAAGGATCTCTTTGTGTGGAAATTATAGGTGACTCCCCTTTTATTTATGAATGATAATTCTTACATCTAGGGCCACGTTTTTGGATCTGTTTCATTGGTTTTCTCCGATCAATCCACGTTCATATGAAAAGTCATTTCTTCAAGTTCGTATTATATTAAATTCAACTTCTTCAGAAGCCTTAGCACGTATTTCTTATTTTAAAGAAACAGTCAACCTCTATTTGCTTTGAAACGATCATTAAAGCCACAGTTGTCCTTCTCGAGAATTTGGGGTAGGCGTCTTATCCTGGAATCGCTAAAGGCCCGTCGTGTAGAGGAGCTTATATACAGAGTTAAATCTGTCGAGTCCTCACATCACCGTGGGATGGAAGATTGAAGAATAAGATGTCCATTCAGATATCATCCCTGTCAACTATGTGGTTCAAAATTCACCAATAATTGTCGCGAATTGTAACGTTAATAAGCATTTTCTCATTTTAAATCGTTGTTATTTGGACTATCAAATAGGATTCAAGATGTACATAAATGACTTATTGGAAAATGTGACTATTTTTTTTATTACACTTTTATAGGAAAGTATCACTGACGAGTATTTATGAGGATATTTCTCATAAACAATCTCGCTATAAAAGATTCAACGGAAAAAAAGGAATTTTATTTCGCTTTTCATTACTTTGAATAATTTTATTTAATGGTTTATAAATGTATATTAACAGAATATAAAGAAAGAAATATAGGCATCTGTGTGATTTCTATTGGAGGAAGTTGAAACTGATCAAGTAAGAACAGAACCTGATGAAATAATGGATATGAATCCTGATAGCGAAAATAAATTTGAGAAAAGAGATGAATATGAAACGTTTGAGTTTAAAGGAAAATTTTCAAATGCTACCTTAAAAAATTCACCAAGAAAGATTTGAAGCCACAAGTGTACTCAAGACTTTGTGCCCTGTCAAAAAAACGCAAACGAGAAAAAGTTTTACATGTTATTTGTAGATCATCATAAGGACCATAAAATTACAATAACTTGAACAAAATATGACAGTTTTGCCTGCAAATATTATTCCTTTAATGTTAATGAAAAGTATCTGTGATTTGTGTCTTTTATTAGTCTCGTACATTTGAAACATTTTAGTTCAGTTTTATTGGATTTTTTCTCAAATTATCAAAGAAGAATTGAAAAATCCTTAAAAGTAGGTAAGCACACTCTTTCTCTTAGTTAAATTATTCACTGGATTTACGATTTTTATCGTGTACAGTAAAAATAGTTATAAATAAAGGATTGGGGGGGGGGGGGCGCAATCACCCATGCGTGACCAAAAACGTTAGGATCACATATGTGCCTCCTCCCGGGTTAAATATTACAAAAGAAAACATTAATTGGAGTACAACAGCCTTGATCGCGACTGTTACCGCGGCTCCCCTTCCCCTCCTGCGCTCGCGTATAAAATGACTTAAAATAAATGGCTCTTTAATGACGCAGTTTCCCAAACAACTTTTGATTCTTCTCTCCAAAAGGCGCACTGCACAATTTCTACACCACATAACAAAATTAGCCGTTGCTATGACAACCTGAGGATAAATCCCTGGATCTATCGATTTTTGCCCACGCACGTGCTCTCCCCATCCGCGTTCCAGGAATGCTAAATAATACCGAGAAAAGTTTGGAGGAAAATTGTACGAAATCGATTTCTAAAAATAGCGTAGCGTGGGCATTCGCCGCCGACCGAAAATTTGTCTATTTTAATTATTAGTCAAGAAAAGTCATAAAAAGCTACTTTAAATTTTTTTATTGATTAAAAATACACTTTTAGTGTTTTTTTTTTTTTCATATCAAAATCTTTTTTACAATTGTCAGTATCAATATGTATGTCATGTTCAATTGCCAGAATAGCTAAATTTGTTTGCCCTAACGTGGACATAGTCGATTGGAGATAATTTTTGATTAATTTTAGCTTAGAGAAGCTTCTCTCACAACTGGCATTACTGATGGCAAGTGTTACAAAAATTCTTAACATTATGACAATGTTTAGTAAGCCATCTTCAAGTTTGGACTCAATAATATATTTTAATAAACCCAGAGAGCCGGACCTAATGAGTTCCTTTTTACAGACTGGGTCTGTTGCAGCTACAGAAGCTTTTAGACGTACGCGCTCAAGTTGGAATTCTTCTTTATTAATGTCATAAGACTACACAGTACTCCAGTGCTTCTCAAACTTTCAATACTGGCGCCCCCCTTATACATTAATAATGTACTGAAAGCAATAATAATGCACTTTGACACTAAAACTACAATCTTTATTATAAACCGTACAAATTAATAACATAAGTATTAAATTTTGTCTATGTTACTTTAAAGCAAAAAAAAAAGTAATAGGATAATTATTATGTTATTTTTCCTTTCTCTAATTTTTAAATTGGAACATATTGCAAAATGCGATGGCTGCTTAGAAGACAAAATATAGATATCAGCTAAATATAGAAAAAGAACTCAGAGGGGCAATTTTTAATCATAAGCATTCCTTTGAAAAACTTTGCTCTGCAAGACAAGCCCATGGAAGTCGCTAATACTTATTAAACTTGTTCTTAATTTAGTATTAATTAATTAGTTATAAAATACTCTGTGCAGCACACACATACACACACACACTGATAGATTACATGTATACCGGCTGAAGTACCCGCTCTTTGCACGAGTTCATTTATAAGAAAATAAAACATTATTGATATAATCACTGAATTGTAAGGAGAGTAAAGCAAAGTGCGCGACAATGTTTACAAAAATGTAAAATGATTTTTTTTTAAAGGATTGTTCAAAATTATAATTAGTTTTAAGCGAACTGTAATTTTAAGCCTCACAGAATTAGCATTTGGAATTGATGTTGAAAAATGAACAATAACATAAAATTCCGGTGAAGAATAATTGTATTATTTTTAATATTTAAAGCGAAAAGGCTTCAACATGTTTTAACCCTGGAGCAGGTGCGCACTCGATACTAATGTTCGAGCGGGGTTATTGAGTCACCCCAATCCTTTTTTATAATTATTTTTATAGTACACAATAAAAATCGTAATTCCAGTTAATAATTTAACTAAGAGAAAATATACTTACCTACTTTCAACGAATTTCAATTTTTTTTTTTTTTTTTTTTTTGATAATTTTAGGAAAAAATCCAAGAAAACTGAACTAATATGTTTCAAATGTGCGTGACCTTAAAAAAAGACACAAATCGCTGACTCTTTTCGCTAACATTACAGGAATGTTATTTGCAGGCAAAACTGTTTCATTTTGTTCGTTATTGTAATTTTACAGTCCTTTGATGTTCGACAAATAGCATATTGAACTTTTGCTTGCTTGTGTGTTTTTGACAAAGCAAAGTGTGTCTTCTGATACTTATGGCTTCATATTTTAGTTGATAGAGTTCTTTTGGTAGCATTTCAAAATTTTTCTTTCGTTTCATGTTCATCGCTTTTCTCAAATTTACTTTTAAATGCATTATTTCAGCAGATTCATCCTTTTTTTTATTATCAGTTTTAACATCTTTCAATAGAGATCAAAGATGCCCATTTCTTTTTTTTATATACATATATATATATTCTGATTATTTACCAAACATTTACCTGCTCATCACATGCTCATTTACCAAGCCACAATAAGTCGTACAACAAGGCAATCAAACTCACTAAGTCATTCATGGGAGGATGTAGCATGAACACAAAAAATATTTTGGAAAAAAAGTGATCGCACCGGGAACTCAGTCAAAACAAGTACCTTAAGATTGTAAAAAAAACGTTTTTCACTCCCAAGAAAGAGAGAGATATGTGACAAATATATGTTAGTTCACGTTAAGACTGTCAAACAGAAAGATAGTGTCAGGGTCATTGGTAACAATTAAACATTTTGCCAGAATTACCGATTTCGTGCACTCTGTGCTCGGCGTGACCACTGCCGGGTTAAAAGTGTATTTAATACAATATGGATGTTCTAAAAAAATTGTGTAAAACGTTTTTCATTATGCTTTATATGTTTGGGAATACTCATAAAAATAAATCTTGGCCAAGTAATCCTTCAAAGTGCTATCTGTGCTTTTCCAAAAATCATAAAAATATTTTGCAAGGAAAAAAGTGCAGCAGAAATAATTTATTTACAACTTCCCTTAATGAAAAAACAAATGCATAAGAGCAGGGACGTAACTAACCGTACAAGTAAGTTCGAAGGTCAAACCGCAGCAAATACATTCTGCTGCCTACAGCTAATGAACAATATTACAATAATATAACAGTGATGAATTTTTTATCTCCCTAAAACTTTTTTGATTATGAGTCTGGATTTTGTTTTTTCTCTGAAACAGTAGTGTTTTAAATTTGAAAACGTAATAAAAAAATCTCTCATCTGGGGATTACAGCAAATCAAATAAAATGTTTTTTATTTGCTTATAGTATCAAAGATAGCTAATGAGGTTTTGAAATAGAAACTTTTATTTTTTATGACGTAATATATCGCATAATATAAATTATATCAGTGTAAATGTGTATTTTTTATTATATCAGATGGTATTTTGTTTTACTTCATTCCAGTAAATAAATGTTTTTTAATCTTTTATTTTCGATATGCTTGCTCCCCATAGTTTGAGAAACACTGCAGTACTCTAAAAATTTCATTTTAACCAATTTTTTTTTTTTGAATTTTCTGGTGGCCCATATCATTGAGAAGCTGGCCACGAAATTTCAGATCTGTTAGCAAATTAATTTTTAATATATTTGTGAAGTTTTATGAGCTATGGTTTTGGTTTCTCGGTTTCATTTTAAAGCATTTTTCCACTCTTAAATTGAATTAATTAAAAATATTTTTGAGCTTTTAATTTAAAATGGTTATTAATTCCAATTTTCATTACGAAAATCATTTCTGATTGATTATGTTTTGAGTTTTTTGAGTTCTCATAATTAATTAATTAAGATTAATTTTATGGCCAATTTTTGCTTTAAAAATAGGTTATATAACTTAAAAGCTGTATCATTAATTTTTTCCTGTAGAGAAAATGCCATGGCAAATGCGTTCTCAGGTTGCTGTGAGAAACAATATTTCGAAGAGATGGAATACTACTGAAAATGATATATCTAAAAATCAGTCCTCAGCTGATTCTGCAATTAGACTTCCGAATACAAGTATTCTGAATTCAAATGTTGCAGATATAACTGAATATTTCCTTGATGTACTAAACTACATTATACTAAACATGTAGAACTATATTTTAGTATTTTAAAGTCGTACGACAAGAGCTAAAACTTCCAAAACTGTCCCAATTTAAAACTGAAAAAAAAATTATATTTTATGAGCAAACCTGACTCTTTTTAGCTTAAGTTAGTATCATTATTACTTTGTACATAAACGCTTTGTGTTTCAAAACTTTTGTGAAAATATTAGCTTAAGATAAAACTGAATAAACTGACGTTTTAACAAATGCTCTCAATATTATGCAAAAATATAATTTGAATTAAAAATTTTATTTTTCAGTCATATTTAACTAAAATAGTGTTTTAGTGTTAAGTCAGTCATATTTAACTAAAATAGTGTTAAAATAACATATTGAAAAATTATAGCTTTACGGGCATTATAAGTTTTTGTTTTATAACTTCAAAAACTTTAAATGCGTTTTTCTCAGACTTTCAATTTTGATTATATAAGTGTTTTCTAATCCCTAAGTCTTTTCTTCTGTTCAAGATAGAGACTTGAAAATTTTTGTATATTCTCCCAAACGTATGTTCTATAAAAGTTAGTATGGATTTATGGCTGAGATTTCTAGTTATTTTTGTAAAAAATGCTAAAGTCGATATTTAAAAAATTTTCCTGTTTTTTCCAGGTTTTTCTAGCAAAATAATTATTAAAAATCAACAAAGGCATATATTTTCAAATCCATGCTAACTTTTGTTAAAAATAACCTAAGAAATATAAATAACTTAAAATGACTAAAAAAATTTAAACATTGAGTATTTTATAAGAGTTAGAAAAATCTTCAAAAATTCCTAATTTCTTAAAATTGTAAAATAATGGCTAGTCAAACTGACTTTTTACTTACAGAATCATCTTAATAATATAATCTAAATATAAAACATCAATTATTTTTACTGTAACTGTCTCCAAAAATTTTTTTTGAAAAAGGGTACCGTATAGGCTTAAGGAGCTTGATCTATGTTAAGTTCCTCCATGCTCAATATCACTTCAGGCCTTAAAAAAGAATATTTTTGCACTAGATTCTGCAACTGTTGAAATCTTTCTCAAATTTCAGCAGTTACTCTGTCTATTGAAGCAAACATTGTTCACCTGAAGTCATCTTCGTACGATAACTGAACGTCTTTACTCCCGTTACCATATATATGCTTCCTCCTGATTCGTCTTGGAGGTTCAAAAGAAATTTCAAGATCTTCACATAAACTTTTCACATGTATTAAAGCGTCATCCACGAACTCCTCTCGTTTTGCTTCTAATAGTCTGTAAAGCACGTATTTTTTAAGCACATTGATTGATATTTAGTCCCTCTGTTTGCAAATAATTTTGAGCATCATTGACTTTACACAGTACCGGTTGCAAGAAGCCTAAGCAACATAAAAACGAATGCGATTGCATAGCGACTAATAAACTTCCTGCATCTGTGCGTGTAATAAAGCTTTCACTCGTTTCCGTCAGTTTCGTCGCGCGGGCGCATGAGTGAATATTAACGTTGCTCTGTTCAGCTGCACGAGGGTTTTTGGTGACGGACCATGTAATTTTGAACCATGGTCAAGTGACGAGGACGACACCTGAGCTGGCACCTCCCTCTCCTAACTACCATACCACCCTAACGGGAGGATGTTTGAGCCCTCGACAGATTTAAAATGCATCTCTCCCCTACATGGCGGGTCTTTAGTGGTACTGGGCTCGAACTCGTGACATGCCAGACACGATCCGATACCTTGACCATTAGTCTACCGCTGGCTCGATTTGGAGTTTGAAATATTTTTTGAATTTAAATATCGCGGTGCTTGCCACGGTCCCTTTTCGTATGCCACCCGGGGCCATGACCCCCTCTGTACCCCCCCACTCTACGCCACTGGCATACAGGAACTTTTCGGGGGGGGGTCGAGGGACGACACTTGTGATATGGCCTCCCTTTGGTGACCGTATCTTTGATTGTCAGCGTGAGCTAGAGGTGTGGGGTTTTCTAAATAAACAGACATTTTAAATTCTTAATGTGACTTTATTAAGAATATACCTTACACGTCTAACAATTTAGATAAATTTAAATAAGTGAGAATCTAGAATGAACGAACACACAAAAATAGTTAAACCGAATCGCGTAACTTAGACCACTTTCTCTACGTTATAACTATTTTCCGCCTACTCTTACTTCTAATAATATTACAAGTCCTAATATCAAATAATCAGTCCTACCTTAATCCAAACTAAGATTCGATCACTATATGGAAACGTCTGGGCTCGCGTGCAATGGTATGCACCTTGTAGTAATGGCTGGGTTTTCGGGTAACTTTACGATAGGCTGTCAATTCACGCTCGTATCTCTTCCAAACATAACTTTCCCCAAATTGCCATTCTGCTTACTGAAACTTCTGTTCTTTTAAAGCTATCTTATTTGCATTTCTTATTCGCATTTCACTTGTTGGGTTTTGGTTGGAAAAGAGTTGCCATTGATTTTGGCCATCAAAGAACCCAGAGGTTATGTTAAAGAAAAGACGCGTGAGCCGTCACACACTCTACCCCATTCTCTTATCATACCCCAATACGCCACAAAACATATTCTTTGATTTTGTCGATTTTTGGGGAAAAAACAGTAAAAAAATACTGAACAACAAATTAGCATTAATTAATAAAATAAACTAGCAATAACACATACTTATTTAAATTACCAGAAAGCACAAGAATTGTGAAACATAAATAGGCGAATACTCTTTATAGAAAGGAAAATGGAAAATTGCAAGGAAACCAGCTTTCTATTTTGTCACTTAATATTGTGATTCTGGCATATGTATATGCATATTTATATTAATTGTGACTTAATAAAAAGTAATTAAAATAAAAAATTTCTTTGTCGACCTAACTAGGAATTGGCTTAAAAAAAAATTTTTATATTATTAGTTTACTATTGAGACCAGGGCTAGAAGTTTTCTTACTTTTTAAATTATTATTGTGTACTTTCTGTACTTTCCTTTCCTCATAGCTCAAAAAAAAAACTATGGTGTTACAAAGTAATTTAAAAACTATATTTTTACAACTTAAAAATCAAAATGGAATTATGCCGCAGTGAAAGAATATGAGCGATACATAGTTATGTAAAATCCCGAAATACAAGTAATGAAAGAATTTTTGACTTTGTTGTCATTTCGGCTTACTTATCACGTGGGCTTACTTTTAACCTTATCTGTTTACAAAATAGAGAAGAAAGATAGCCAATTACCCCAAGAATACACAACGGAGTACACAAGGAAGCAGATGGATAGTTCAGTTCTGAGAATAAAACGATACTTTACGTGCGCATGCATTTCGGTTTTGAAGGAGAAAAAAGTAAAAAAATAAGTTTAATTTTTCATTTATTAGAACTGAAATTATTATTAACTTTGTTTGAAATTATTTTACGAACAAAATCCACTGGTGTTTAAAATTAAGCTAATTTTTAGATTTTGTCGATTGTCTCTAGAACTACTAGACCGATTTTAATATAATTTGGTATGCTCATCGAAGTAGGAAAGTATGAAACAGCAGTTACAGAATATAACAAGACAAAAAAAATTGGTTAATATGGGGTATGGTCCCCTCTTTTAGATAAACAGGCTTCACATCATGATTTTATACCGGAAATAAGGAACTTTAAAAGTTTCTGTGGCAATTAATCCCACTCGTTCAGGAACTCTGTTTCCAGGCCTTGGAAGGCTCACGGAAGGGGTTTAGCGAGTTGCAATTGCCCTTCCCAGAGCGTCTCAGACATGCTTTATAGAAGAGCTGGCTCTAGCAGTTTTGCCTCCCCGGTCAAAAATGGAAAAAATGCCACTCGTCACTCCAAAGCAAAAAATTATAATTAAAAAAAATAAATTCTTTATAGATGCACACCTATAAAACTTGAATAATTCTTGCAAACAGTAAGACAGCTTAACACTTACACACACACACATATATATATATATACATATAAAATCTTTACAAAAAAAAACATAATTCGAAATTAAGTACATAATTACCCATGATTACTTCAAACGAGTAAAATGTAAGAGAAAGAATCTCCCATCATAGCAGGCCAATTTCTTCGAACAACAATCTACTAATTGTGGGAATTACGAGCTTTTATTTTAACTTATAGTAACTACATTTAAGGTATCTGACGTTATTTACTATCACTTAGATTAGAATACATGAATAAAATTGTTTTAAGGACATTTTGACAAAAAAAATTATTTAAATACAATATTTTGGCAAAAAATTAACTTAGAATAATCTTTTTCAAAATGTTCTCCTTTTGTGAAAAATGCTTCTATTATAACGATATTTTGCCTGTATATAGCTCAGACCTCTCTACAGAGGCTCAACTAAAATTTTTGAAATATATAACTTAGAAGTGGGTTTATCCATATTTTGTGACAACAGAGGGGAGCAATTTTAAGAAAAAAACTCCAATAATTATATTTCAATCGGTGGTAACTCTGATAATAATGCGAATTTTTCAAAAATTCTAGTTTAGCCTCTGTAGAGAGGTCTGAGCTATATACAGGCAATTTATGAATGCAATTGAAAATAACCGTTCTTTAAACAATACTCAGAAATTATGTTATTTAAAAAGTACGCTAAAAAATGATAATTCGCTTATTCTGAGTGATCAAGATTCCTTTGAGTCACTTATGGAAGCATTAAAAAATCGCTATGAAAACAAAAAGGCACTTGTGGATATTTACATAACCGAAATTCTTTCGGTGCCCAAAATACAAAGTGAAAATCCTGTTCAATTACGATTTCTTATTGATACGGTGCGTAGTCACTTGCGCTCCTTAAAAAACCTAAGGATGGATTCAAATGTTCTCTCAGACGCTATTTTATTGCATATGTTAAACTCCAAAATAGATAGGGAATCGCAAAGACTATTCCAACTAGATCTAAAAACTACAGAAGTTCCTAGTTTGCAAGATTTCTTTTCATTTTTAGAAACTAGATGCATCCAATTAGAATCTATTCGTAAAACCGATTTCGATACAAAAAGTATCCCAGTAAGTTATAAAAATACTTGCTTTCCAAAAATGAAAAATTCCACAAAGTCAAAAACATTTCTTGCAAGGCATGAAAAAATAAAGCGTGTTTATTTACTGAGTGCAATTCCTCTCACCCGTTGTACTAATGCATTAGGTTTAAAAATCTTTCCAAACCAGAAAGAAAAGAATTTGTAAGAAATAACCATATCTGTAAACGTTGCTTATCACCTAATCATATAAATGTCCTTACAGCTGTATTACATGTAGATCTAACAATGTCAACTCGATGCATAATGTTTTGCTCTGTGAAACGAAAACACCATTCATAAAGGAAAAAATTGTTCCCACTCTGGGAAGCGAAAAGGTTGTTCAACTTTCATCGGAAAAGTTGACCTTTGAACCCCAAGCCCGTGCAGTAGCCTTGGCTTCTACTAAAAGAAGTGTTGCATAGGGGGTTGGAAAAGGGGTTACTCCCGACGGCTGTTATTTACGTTAACGGACACCAAGGAAGACTGAAATTAAGATGTGTTTTCGAGATACTGGCTCGGAAAGTTCATTTCTAACGTTACATGCAGCTGAGCGTTTGGGTTTAGACAAAATAAAAACGGAGTTTACTGTTCAAGGTTTAAATAACTCCTGAACAAAAATAAATTATCTTGCAAGGGCGTCTGTTTCAAATTCAGATGGAAAATTTAATTTAAATGTTAATATGTTTCTTACTACAGAAATAATAAAAATTCATCCATCAAAAAAAATAAATATCTCAGATTTAGTCATTCCCCAAGGAATTGTTTTGGCTGATGAAGGATTTAACCAGCCATCTGAAATCTCGTGTCTGATTCGCAATGAACACTTTTTCGATATCTTTGGAACAAAACAAATTCGAGTTTCAAATATTAATTTTAGATTAATTGATTCTAAATTTGGTTCTGTTGTCACACGGGATCATACATCGACGAACCGTGTTATTTTAAACATTGTTTTCTTTCTAAAGGTTGGAACACTGTAGATAAAACTTTGCGCTCTTTCTGGGGAACAGAAAATATTTCTGAAGAGCAACCTATAATTAGTGATGAACTGTCTTACTGCGAAAAACACTTTGAAAAAACACATTTTAGAAAACCTTGTGGCAGATATTCTATTTCTCTACCATTCAAGGAAAATATCCAAGAAAATGTTAATTTAGGGGATTCCAGATCAATTGCTTCTAAACGCCTTGATCAATTATGGAGACGCCTCGACCGCGATTCTAAATTAAAAAATCTTTATACAAAATCCATCGAAGAATATCTCAGTTTAGATCACATGGATCACGGTGTTCTTAGAGCATAGAACCGCTCTCGTCCCTTAAGAATGGTTTTTAAAGGCTCGCAAAAAACTGACCTTGATATCTCTCTTAATGATGTGTTGTGTAAAGGCGGGGTTATTCAAGATTATCTATTTTCTATAATGCTTCGTGCCAGAAAGCATGCCTATTTTTTTAGCTGTGACATTAGTCATATGTTTAGGCAAATAGAGATCCATCCCCATCAGAGACATTTTCAAAAAATTCTTTGGAAAAAAGGTCTGAATGAACCTGTCCAAATTTTTAAATTAAAAACTGTAACTTATGGAACTACTCCTGCTTGTTACCTCTCTACACGCGTGTTGTAAAGCAACTGTCACTTGATGAAAAGGAAAAATTTCCCAAAGCAGCTGACATCGTACATGACATTTATTTGGATGACATCTTAAGTGGGTGCTCCAGTTTAAATGAACTGGAATCACTGAAGACTGAACTCACTCAGCTATTTAAAAGTGCTGGAATGTCCCTGCACAAATGGTGTTTTTCACATTCCACTAATGATTTCCCTGATCTACATTTCGATCAATCATCTGAAAGTATTACAAAAACCTTCGGTGTTTGTGGAATAGTTCATCTGACACCTTTTGTTTTAAAGTTTCTCCTTCGACCAATCATATCTTTACGAAGAGAGATGTACTCTCCCAGAACACCCGTATTTTCGATCCACTTGGTCTCTTAGGACCTGTAATCAGCAAATCTAAATTTTTCATGCAGCAATTATGGCTCTTAAAATTGGAATGGCATGAGAAACTTCCTGTTCCTGTTGCCGCAGAGTGGGCTTCTTTTGTGCAATATTTACCTGTTTTGGAAAAGCTAAAAATTCCAAGATTTGCTCTATCAGAAAATCTAGAAAGCATAATTCTCTATGGTTTTAGTGATGCGTCGGAGAAGGGATTTGGTGCTGTTACTTATGTTTCCGTGATTAAAAACAACGGTGACCGTCATAGTCAACTTCTGTGCAGCAAATCAAGAGTAGCACCTCTCAAGACTGTAACCATTCCCAGGTTAGAGCTATCAGCATGCCTTCTACTTTCCAAGCTAGTAAGAAAGGTTATAAACGCCTTAAAAATGAACCTCTCTCAAGTAATTCTGTTCTCAGATTCTACTATTGCATTAAGCTGGATTAAGACTCCACCTCACCTGCTCAAAACCTTTGTAGCTAATAGAGTTGCAAAAATACAAGAGTTAACTGTGAACTTTTCATGGCATCATATTTCTTCTTAAAATAATCCAGCAGACCTCGTGTAAAGAGGTTTAAATGTTTCAGATTTAATAAACTCCCCTTTATGGTGGAAGGGTCCTGTTCCTTCTATTTTTACAAATGATGAACTTTTAGAGAACATTAATGACTGTGAAGTGAAAGAGGAATTTAAAATTCCTCCATCCCAAAACTTATTGCTCTCCAGTGAATTTGATTTATGCAACCATATTATTTCCATTACCAATAATTATTGTAAATTAATCCGTGTAATTAAGTTTTATTTTCAGATTCCTGCTGAACGCCAGATCTTTAAAAAAGGAACAAGTTTCGGGTCCTTTGTCTCTTAAAGAGATCAATCAAGCCGAACTTTGGTTCATTAAATTAGTGCAAAAAGTTGAATTTAGTAATGAAATAAAAAACCTCCTGAGAGGTGAGCCAGTTCAACGTAGCAGTAAGTTATCTGCATTAAACTGTTTTGTTGATGAAAATAATATTATTAGAGTAGGTGGAAGACTACAAAATTCACCTTTATCAAAAAATCAAAAATATCCTATTGTATTACCTAGTAAACATGTTGTAACTTTAATGATCATAAAATATTATCATGTAAAATACCTTCATGTTGGTTCAAATAATTTGCTATATCATGTTCGTCAAAAATATTCGCCACTTAATGGTAGAAATCTGACACGCCAAGTTGTGCATAATTGTGTCATTTGTTTTAAAAACAAACCCATTTTATCCAATCAATTAATGGGCGATTTGCCCAAGGAAAGGGTTACTCCCTCATATCCATTTAATAATTGTGGAGTCGATTTTTGTGGTCCATTTATGGTTAAATTTAAAAATCAACGTAAAGGAGTTCTTAATTAAGTATATGCTTCAGTATTTGTATGCTGATCAACTAAAGCAATTCATTTGGATTTTGTCTCTGACCTTTCTTCTAAAGCTTTCATTGCCTGCTTGAAAAGATTTTTTGGAAGAAGAGGCAAGAGTTCTAACATGTTTTCCGATAGTGGAAAAACATTTCTAGGGGCAAATATGAATTAAAAAAATTGAATGATTTAGTTAAATCTCCTGATGAAACATTAATTAGTTATTTTAATGACGAACATATAGACTGGAATTTCATTCCTCCAAGGTCTCCAAATTTTGGTGGTTTATGGGAATCAGGTGTTAAGTCCTTTAAAACTCATTTAAAACGAGTAGCTGGAAATTCAAACTTGACTCTTGAAGAGTTTATTACTTTACTTGCCGAGATTGAAGCTGTTTTAAACACCAGACCCCTATCAGCATTTTCATCCGATTTTGATGATTTTGAAACTTTGTCACCTGGTCACTTTTTAATGGGTCGACCTGTTATGGCTATTGTAGAGCCCCAATTAATTAATGTTAAAGAAAATAGATTAAACAGATGGTAAAGGGTTAATTGGCTTTCCCAGCAGATATGGAAAGTTTGGAAAATAAATTATTTAAGTAATTTACAAGAAAGGACCAAATGGAGATTCAGTAAAAGTACTCTCGTGTTAATTAAGAATGAATCACTTCCTGGTAAGAAATGGCTTACTGGCAGAATTTTAGAAGTTTTTTATGGTAATGACAACAAAATAAGAGTTGTTAATCTTAAACTCCCTGATGGAAAAATAATTAAAAGAAATGTCAGAGATATCTGCATCTTGCCAATTGAATGAAAATGTGTATTTATAATTATAATTTTTGTCATTCATATATTACTTCCATTATTTATTTATTTATTTATTGCATTTATATTTGATTTGTTTAACTGATAAATGTATTTTCTCTTATTCTTTATTATAATTTTGTGCTGTGTTTTCCATTTTTTATTTAACTTTAATTATTCATTGATATTGTGTAACACCTCATGTTTGTAAATTTGAGTGAATATGCCTGCATATTAATTTTTTGTAATCATATTTCTTATACTAAAATTTGTTTGTATACATGGAAATGTTGAAATAAGTATTTCAACGGGGCCGGGATGTTTGTACCTTGTACACCCTCGCTATTGTCGCTCGTCGTGCTCCCTACTACTAATCACTTCTACGAGTTTCCTCATACCGAGCGGACGTACTCTCCCAGTCGTCCCGTCGTAGAATGTGTTTCAATGCTTAAAGTTGTGATATGGTCACTCTTTGGTGACCATATCTTTAATTGTCAGCGTGAATTATAGGTGTGGGATTCTCAAAATGAATAGACATATTAAAGTCTTAATATGACTTTATTAAGAATATAACTTAAACCTCTAACAATTTAGATAAATTTATATGAGTGAGAATCTATAATGAACCAAACACACAGCGATAGTTAAACCGAATCACGTAATTTAGACCACTTTATCTAAATAATTATATCATCCACCTACTTTCAATTCTGATAATATTATAAGTCCTAATATCAAATAATCAGTCCTACCTTAATCCAAACTAAGATTCAATCACTGTACTGAGACGTCTGGGCACGCGTGCAATGGTATGCACCTTGTTGTAATTGCTAGATATCCCGGTACTTTATGATAGGCTGTCAGTTCACGTTCATATCTCTTCCAAACATAACTTTCCCTAAATTGCCATACTGCTTACCGAAACTTCTGTTCTTTTAAAAGCTATCTTATTTGCATTTCATATTCGCATTTTGCTTCTTGAATTTTGGTTGGAAAAGAAGTGCCATTAATCTTGGCCGTCAAAGAACCCAAAGGTTAAGTTGAAGAAAAGACGCGTGAGCCCGTCACAA
Organism: Trichonephila inaurata madagascariensis; assembly: GCA_019973955.1. NCBI lineage: Eukaryota > Metazoa > Arthropoda > Arachnida > Araneae > Nephilidae > Trichonephila > Trichonephila inaurata. Next base: position 80,499 of record BMAV01026920.1, read on the forward strand.
CCCCCTCCAAGAAGCAAAACGGGATTTTTTCGAGGGTCTTAATGGCCCTTAAGAAATTACGTGCCTAAATTTTTATTTCTGAATCTCCTTACTTTCCAAGTTTTATTTAAATTTTAAACTTGAATTCTCATTTTAACTATTAATTTTCAATATTCAACTTAAACTTTAATTTTCATTATTCGTCTTAAATTAAATTTTTAATATTCCTCCTTAATTTAAAATCTTGGCAGCCTCAATAAATTTTACTCAATTAATTAGACCAACACCAGCAGCCATGCATTTCAATCATGGTAGATTCTCACTTTTACAACAAATATGGGTATGCCCCATCCATCTGGTGCGATTTACAAAAAAAAATGCTTCTTTTTACTATCTTCTTCTGTCTAACATTTGTTATATCCATCCTGTCGGATTTACGATGTGAAAACAACTGCTTCCTGTCAAGAATTCAGGGTCATTCACCCTGAAATAAAAACACTTTAAGTTACTTGGCAAAATCTATATTCACATAATACCAGTATATTTTGCAATTTTTATACATTATATATCACTTTTAAATTACAACAAATTTTTATCCATATATTTCATCTGGCTCTCTCAAAAAACTCCCATCGTTCGCGCTGCGCCGTTAATGTTATTGTTATTGTTAGAATCCTGTCTACGCCGCGTTTCCCCGAACCAGATGCACATTAATATGAAACAATACAACAATATATATATACACACTATACAATTACAAACATTTTTCAATAAATCATTAAAACAAATAACCAAAGGAATTGTCGCATCTCATCGAAGTCATACATCGAAGTAAACAAATGCATGATTACAATTGTTTTCTCCATCAATTGAGAAAAAATTTTACAAGTCAGAAGTTCAAAAAAAATACACTCATTGTAGTGTCAACTTTTACTTGGATTATAATTTTTAAATACCGCCCGAGACTTCCTTCTTTGCAATAATTCTTCCGACCACTTGTTGGAAAGAATATAAAATGAAACAATTCAACTTGATTTTTATAGCTTGTCGTGCCCTACTAGAACTTCCAATGATAGTGTAAAGTTAGTTTTCGCTCCTCTTCTCATTTCTTGGCTGCTCTTTGATCTTGTCTGCTCCCTGATGTAGGGTCTGTAGTTTTCTCTTCGGCTGTTCCTGTCTTGATCTGACTTCACTTTACTGGTTGGTTGGGACTCCTGGTCCTGATTCTTGCATGGTCTGAGGTTATACCTTTCTCTATCTCGAACCAATGCTCCTTCCGTTCGGTTCCTCTTCCTACTTATATAGATGTTATGGTTATCTGATGACAATGGTCTTTTATTTATTTTATGGTCTATACGTTTCTGCAACTTTCTTTGTGGTCCATTTGACCAAGATCCATGCGATCGTTTTTATCTTAATCTTTCCTCGCGTTTTCTTTTAATTTTTGTTTTATTACTGGAAAAAGAGCTAGGTAATGATCTGATAAGTGGTCCTCGCCTATCGGCCCTACCTGTGTGTCTCTCGCGTTGATTTGACATAAGATTTATACCTTTTTTCCTCTAACTCACGCTTTACATCAGACCCCTTCTTCCTACCATATTGCGACTCATTTGATCTTCGTTGTACGCTTTCCCAACTACTCGTTTCCTGAAGTGAACTAATGCTATCCGAGCTACCTGTTCCTATCTCAATTTCGTCTCATTTCCTATGACTATATATTCTCACTTGATAAAAATTGACGGTTAACCTTTTTCCTGACCTCCATATTATAACGTTATTATTATTTCTTACTTCTAACACCCTATACGGACCTTCAAATTTTTGTTTAAACTTAGCGCAAATTTTGTTGGCTGCTGAACCTAAAGGGTGTGTTTCTAACAAGACCCAGTCATTCACCTTAATTTGTACATCACGCCTGCATCTATTATAATATTTCTCCCTCTTCATGTTTAGCTTTTGTGTTTCGTTTAGCTTCATCAAACAATTTTTCAATATCTCCTACTGCAAACTCAGTTCCGTCCGAAACCATGATTAATTTTTGAAATGGGGTAATCAACTTTTGACCCAAAAAGAATTCCGCGGGAGTTTTCCCCGTCGTTTCATTCACTGCTGTACGAATAGCATAAGCAAACTCACGTAAGAATTGGTACCATGTATCGTGTTGATCATTTACATAGTTTGCAATCATTTGCACCAGATCTCGATTCACGCGTTTGGTTCTATTTGCCTGAGGTCTATATACAACAGTATTCAGCTGCCTTATGCTTAATCTTTCACTTATAAGTTCAAAAATTTCGGATATAAATTGGGGACCGTTGTCACTTATTAATTTTATTGGAGCTCCAAAACGCGATATAAAATTATCAAAAAAAGTATCCGCTATTACACGAGCCGAGGCTTTTTAAGAGGTATGATTACAGCCCATTTGCTGAAATGATCGGTAATTACTAAAACATATCGATTACGTCTCACTCTCGATGTAGGATACGGACCTAACAAATCTAAAGTAACTATCTCATTTGGATAATTTGATACAATCGGATGTAATCGACCAGCTGGTAACGCGTTTTTATAATTATTAACTTAGCACATATGGCATATAGAGACATATTGATCAATACATTTTCTCATATACGGGAAATAACAAACGTCAATTATTTTATGATAAGTTTTAAATCTGCCGAAATGCCTTGAGATTCGCTTGTCATGAAATTCGCGTAAGATGTCATTTCTTAAAGACTTTGCAATGTATACCCGCATTTCACCTAACGACGTTGCGTGTTTCACATAAAACAACAAGCCTTCAATTAGACGGAATTCGCGGGACCAATTTTCACATATCGTCGCATTAACAGAGTTATCTTCCGGGTTTTCTAAATATCTATAGATATGACCTAATTCTGGGTTATTCTTTTGCTGTGTTATTAACTGTTCTCACGACGTAAGTACTAGATCTCTGATTATTGCACAATTAACTTTTTCTCCCATTATAGTTTCAACCGGGTTTCTAGATAAAATATCCAACACAGCATTTTGAGTTCCAGGTCTATGTTCCCATTCTATATTAAATTCCACTAATTTGAGTGCCCATCTGATCATCCTACTCAACAAATTTTTTCCATAAGTTAAACGTGTTAAAGCAGCGTGATCAGTAATAACTTTAATAGGCAGTGATCCTAAATATGTTCTGAATTTACTCAGCGTCCACACTACTGCTAGACATTCTCTCTCGGTTACCGTATAATTACTCTCAGCGTTGCTCAGAGTACGTGAAGCAAATACAACTGCTCTCTGTTCTTGATTTAGAACTGCTCCCAAACCTATTGAACTTGCATCTGTAAATAACTCGAAAGGCTTTTTGAAATCCGGCAATTTTAAAACTGACGCCTTTGTTATGGCCGTCTTGACCGCGTCGAATGACTTCTGCGCCTCAATGGACCAGAATTTTTTTTAAATTTTCGTTTAAGATTATAAAGAGGTTCGCAAAGATCAGCATAATTTTTAATAAATTTCGCGTACCACTGGGACATACCCAAAAACTTGGATACCTCCTTTGAATTACGCGGTGGTTTCATCTCAAGTATGACTCGAATCTTTGTCTCATCCGTTTTGATTCCTTCCTTACTAATAATCAATCCTAAATACTTCAATTCATCACAACCAAATCTACATTTTTCCTTATTTAACTTCACAATCCTGCATCTCGCAATAACGAAAAAACCTCCCTTAAATGCTCAATATGCTGGGTGAACGATGGAGACGAGATAATAAAATCGTCCATGTATACACTCACAAACTTCCCTATCACCGGTTTCAATATGATCTGTATCACTTTTTGAAAACTGGGAGCCGCCCCTGATAAGCCGAATGGCATACGCCGAAATGCGTAAGTGCCACTTCTTACTAAGAACGCGGTCTTAACAATATCACTGGGGTTTATTGCCATTTGAAAGTACCCACTTCTTCGATCAAGAGATGACATTATTGTCGTATAGGGGATATTCGTTATTAAATCATCTATTAACGGTAAGGGATAGCGTGGATACTTCGTGACCGAATTAAGTTTCCTATAGTCAACCGCAAATCTATATGCTTTCGGATTGTCCGGTGGTAACCCATTATTTTTCTTACATAACACAACAGGTGACTCCTACTGGGATTGAATAGGAACTATGGTTCCTTCTCGTAACATTTTTTCTATGTGGAATTCGAATATCGCTTGTTTTTTCCGATCATACCTGTATGGCCTGGAAACAACCGGTGGACCATCTCCCGTATCAATTCCATGGTATAAAATATGAGTAAGACCTGGTTTGTCTGAGAACAATCCCTTAAAACTACTAAACAAATTTTGTAATTCCTGTTTTTGTTTATCCTCCAACTTTGCCTTAGACAGATCTATTTCTACATTTTCTTCCTCAATTGTTTTAACCACTTTCTCTATTTGCGAATCGGGAATCTTTAACGATTTTTGATCAAAGTCTAAAACAATCTTTGATCCACTTATGAAATCTACCCCAAGAATACATGGGTATTCCAAATCCGTCAACACATGAAACAACCAAGGTTTTTCAAACTCTGTAATTCGAATATTCAATTCTGCAATTCCTATATTTTGACATTTCGCTCCCTGTGCTGTGATCACCTGAGCTCGCGATTTTTTTACTTGTTTATAAAAAAAAATATTTTTTATATATTGCTTCCGTTATAAATGATTTCTCCGCTCCAGTGTCCCATAACGCTTTTGTAAATGTTTCATTTAATAAAATATGAACATATGGAAATTCCACTGGAAACATACACATATCGCAGAAAGTTTAATCAGTATATCCACTGTCGAGTTCTTTTGATTACTTTGAACATCAATAACCTTCAAAACATTCAATCGTTCCCTTTGTATCATATCGCCTCGACTGAAATTCTCACTCGAACCCCTATTTCTGCGGTCCCCTGTATTAAAATCATCATTTCGATCTACTTTTCGAAATTGGTATCCCCTTTCGTTGAATCTGCGGTCATCGTTCTGAAATCTATTCCTGCTTTCGAACCACTGTTTTCCTTCACGGCCATTCTCGTAGTTACCCCTATAATAATTTCTGCCATTATTTGGTCTACGCTCAACTTCTGAATTTCTCACATTTCTGAGATTATCATCAACATTAGACATCCTATGCTCATTCCGACCCCGTCTTTCCGCATTATCACTAATCTGCGAACCCCGCGTTGATTTGCAAGAATACCTCTCTTCAAATTTAGCTAAGATCTCCAAAAGATGTACCGTGTTTTGAGGATTTCGGACATTCACGAAGTCCTGAACTTGTGGTTCGAGTCTAACAAGAATGTGATCTATCATGTCCGCCTGCGACATCCCTAGTTCTAGTTTTTGGTGCAATTTTAATAAATCGTAAGCAAAATCCGTTGGTTCCTGATTCCTTCCCTCCTCAGAAGCGTAAAACCTCGTCTCCAAATCTTTCTTATTCCTTATGGCGGGGAATGCTTTTGATAATTCTGCTTTTAGCGGCACGAAATCCGTGGCGGTATCCTGCACTAACACTGATCCGAATATCTGATACCAATCTCGGGCCCTTCCTCGGAGATGACCTTTCAAATAAGCACATGCTAAATCGCCAGGTATTTCTAGTAATTTTATTTGATCGTATATGGCTTCCAAAAAGTCGGTCACATTTTCCGACCCGGAAAAGCACACTTCTGGTAAAATACCAAACCCACTCGAGCTTCCTACCCCGGGGTCATATAAATTAAATTTGGTTGGGCGCCAATGTGATATGGTCGCTCTTTGGTGACCATACCTTTGATTGTCAGTGTGAGCTAGAGGTGTGTGGTTTTCATAATAATCAGACATTTTAAATTCTTAATATGACTTTATTAAGAATAGAACTTAAACGTCTAACAATTTAAATAAAGTTAACTTGTGAGAATCTAGAATGAACTAACACACAAAAAGATAGTTAAACCGAATCACGTAATTTAGATCACTTTCTCTAAATAATTACATTATCCGCCTACTCTCACTTCTAATAATATTACAAGTATTAATATCAAATAATCAGTCCTACCTTAATTCAAACTTAACTTCAATCTTTAAATGGAAAAGTCTGGGTGCGTGTGCAATGGTATGCACCTTGTAGTAATGGCTGGGTTTTTAGGTAACTTTACGATAGGCTGTCAATTCACGCTTGTATCTCCTCCAAACATAACATTCATCAAATTGCCATTTTGCTTACTGAAACTTCTGTTTTTTTAAAAGCTATCTTATTTGCATTTCTTATTCGCATTTCGCTTCTTGGGTTTTGCTTGGAAAAGAGTTGCCATTAATCTTGTACATCAAAGAACCCATAGGTTATGTTAAAGAAAAGACGCGTGAGCCCGTCACAATGGTTCCACAAAATTCATAATTTCTATAAAATATTTTTCATCATTTTAAGCCTACTATATGTTTCAAAAAGTTTCTTTGTAAAAATTTTTTTTAAAATTATTTTTGAATTTTTAAGAACACGCTGCTTCTATTATTTAAAAGCTTTTAAAGAGCGTTTCATTATTCGTGAACATGAAAATCAAATCTTACTTAACTTCCTTCATATTAATCGATTTTTCACATTTCAAAAATTAATTCCGAGAATACTTTGATCTGTTGCTATGGGGTGGGAAATCGATAACTACTACTAGAAATTTATAAATTCTTTAAATTAAATGATATAAGTAAGCAATTTCAAAGAGCATTTTTGGCCAATTTGATGTTTTTAGACATTTTAAGGAACCTTTTTAAAAATTTGAATCGATTATATGTTCAGACCTTATTTTTATGTGAACGTTCTATCCTAATTCCTTCCTGTAATTTTCCCGAAATCTTTTCTCCGTAATATTTCGAAATTCCTTGTTCCAAGAATAGGCACGTGGGCGTCCAAGAATCGATCGAGGAACGAGCTTCATCCTCAGGTTATCATTCTGTTATGCGCCGTAGAATTTGCGTAGTGCACTTTGATGTGGATCGATTTGTCTCTTTCGTTTCTCGGTGGTTCAGTGTTCAAAATATGGTGCAAATAATCAATTTAAAATAGAACAAACTTTTGAATTAAATCTAAGAAGTAACAAGCAAGAACACATATTTACACATAAGAACATTCAAAAAAATCTTTGCATTCAAAATCAATTAGTAAAAGCAACAGTTTTTTCTATTGCGTGTCAAAAACACAAAACAATTTGAATTCTAGCAGTCAACAGCCGAATTCATACTTTCAGATTCATGACAAAAAAGATGCCAACTTTTGCAATAAAATTTATAATACTAATCGATAAAATATTTGATAAAATAGATAAAATTTAGAGTTACATAAATTTTTAAAGTAAAACACAGACGAGAGAGAGAGAGAGAGATAATAGTATGAAAAAGAGAATAATTTTCAACGTTAATAGATGGTTTAAAAATAATTTCAAAAAACATATTTCATAATGTATAAGAGGTGAAAAAACATCAGTGGTCTTAAAACGGAACCCTGGACTTTCACGAGTGAAAATAAAGAATCGAAAAGAACAGTAAATCCAATATGCACATATTGGATTTACGTTTTCTATGGACTCAATATTTCGCTAAAAAAATCGGAATTCCTTACAAAACCAAAATTAGTGGTTAAACTAATAACAGATTCTATGTTAAAATGTAGATATGAAAGAGAAGATCTTGCATTTTGGTTAAAAATTTAAATGGGATATCCTCATTCTTCAAAGAAAAGGCTCTTAATGCCCTTGGTTACAATATATTTGCATGAGAAGTCTTTTTCAACATATGTCGGAACTAAAACAAAATACAGAAATAGATTTGCATGCTAAACATGAAATACGTTTACAAATACCAAAACTAAAATTTTGTTTAAAATATAGCAAGCTCATCCCAGATATTAAAAAACAGAAAATTATGTTTATGCCTATAAAATATATATATTTTGAAATGTTTTTTTAAATTTAATTTAATATAATAAAAGAATATTAAAACGTTTTGTGAGTATTGTATTGTTTATGATTCCGGGCCCCATGAAATAATTTTGTACTTAGTACAATACATTTGGCAAAACTAAATAGTTTTCTAATGAAAAATGCTTCTTTTTTTTTCATTTGCAGGGAGAAAAACGCTTTTAACGGACAGAGAACTTATCGACATATCCACAGATTTGATGTTACAACTTAAATTTAAGCAAGAATAGCTCCTAAATTTTAGGTTGAAAATTCTCATACAGAATACATAGGATTTCTCCCAAGATTATAAACATTTTAATGTCATTCAGAACCATGCATTTAAGTAAAAAATGTTTATCAATGCACAAATATATACAAAAATAAATTAAACGCAGAATTTGAAATGCGACTGCAGATAATTTCGACTTAATCTTCGAAAAATGCAAGTACATATTTCTGTTATTAATTTAAGCGTAGGGGACACATAAAGCACAAATTAATATTAATAATGAGTAAAAATGTGTATTATTAAGGAGCGTATAAATTATATTAACATTATACAAAAATTTTTATTAACAAATACGATACTTTTCTTTAACTGCCGTTACGTGAAGTACTTATAACATGTTGAAATACATTAAATATTATTTTAGGGCATATTCTTCTTAGAGAGTGTTTGTGTGGAGGAAGGTTCTCCCAAAACACTTTACTTCGGAAGAACCTCGTAATTTTGTACCATAGTAAAGTGATGAGGACGACGCCTGAGCTGGCACCCTCCTCTCCTAACTGTCACACCACACCAACGGCACATTTGAGCACCGACAGATTTAACGTGCATCGCCCCCCTACACGGTGGGTCTTCAGTGGTACCAAGACTTCAACCCATGGCTTGACAATGCCGACTATGAGTTTGAGTGGATGGAATTTTTTAATTAATGTCAAACTATTGTGCTTATCCAGCTCCATGATGTTATTGACAGGATTATCAGGGATATCTGAAGCTAATAATTTCTTAAAAATAATCTGATTAGTTGTGGTGTTTGATTGAACATTTACATCGTACTGCTCAACTATTCGAGGGCTTTGTTGTGGCATTTGAAGAACATTAGTATAAGTGATGTCTGTTAATAAGCGATAGAGGAAATTTGATATTTAAGGTGTCCCACTACGTTCGGAACCAACAGCGTATAAATGGATAATATTTAGGATAGTGTCACTTAGATTAGAAAATGTATAGAAAATTGCTTTAAGAATAGTATTACAATAAAAAATTATTTAAGTACAATATTTTGACAAAAAATGAACATAGAATGACCCATTTTCAAAATATTCTCCTTTTGTGAAAAATGCTTCTATTATAATAATATTTTGCCTTTCTATAGCTCAGACCTCTCTACAGAGGCTCAACTAGAATTTTTGAAATATATAACTTAGAAGTGGGTTTATCCATATTTTACGACAACAGAAGGGAGCAATTTTAAGAAAAAAAACGCCGATAATTATATATATATTTCAAAGGGTGGTAACTCTGAAAATAATGTGAATTTTTCAAAATAAATCCTAGTTCAGACTCTCTGGAGAAGACTTTACTTTGTATAAGTGTGTGTGTGTGCAATATTATTATTTTAGAAGCATTTTTTATAAAAGGAGAACATTTTGAAAAAAAGATTATTCTAAGTTAATTTTTTGCTAAAATATTGTATTTAAATAATTTTTTTTTTGTCAAAATATCCTTAAAACAATTTTATACATGTATTCTAATCTAAGTGACACTAAATGTCATGAAAATTATCCATTTATGCGTTTTAAAATCACGGTTCCGAACGTAATCGGATACCTTAATACTGCAGAAGGAGATGTTTCCGAGAATATCAAAACCTATTATAGAACTAGAGTGATAGCTGTATGGATGAGTACACGAAGCTGAAATGCACTTACGCTTATGTTTATACATAGGCCGTTTATATTAGTGCCTGCCCTATTTGTGTCTTACCTCGTTTACAGTAGCAATAACTTTGCATTAACATCCCAGAACATAAAGCCTGTCACTTAATAAAAAATGCAGAACTTCAAAATATATTTAACGGATGGTAGGAACAGCAATGATGACGAAAACCTGGACAAATTTGATTCTAGTCAAACGGAAAAGTGTGTAGTCGCAGTTCCACTTGATATGCATTCTTCACTTTGGAACAACAGACTCTTCTTAAATTATGAGTTCACCAAATACATTTGGTTGACCAAGCTTTTTTAATGAATGGTTTCATGGCCTAAAACAAGGCTGTTAGAAGAAGTTGGGAATAAATACATGAAAGGAATAAGAATTTTTATCCACAGTCAAGTGATAGGTTAATACCAAAGGGTTGGTGTCGCATCTTTAAAATATTTCCGATTTTATAAATACAAACAAATCATACATATATTGTGTCAGTTATGGTAGGGTTCTAACACTCACAAAATAAGTCCCATTAATCTAATATATGAATAAAGTGATGGTTAGTTAGAAGTGAAACAGAGAATGATGATATTACTCTCTAACAGCTATTGCTGATCATAATATTCTTCCAAAAAATTACTGTCCAATTTAACACAGAAGGTTTCTATTGTATTTTAAAGTAGTGATTTAAAAAAATTCCTTAGATATCCTACCATTTGATGCTAACATTTTCAGTCATTTCTGGTTTGATAAAAGAAAAAGTGTCAAATTTATTTGAACGTAGTAAGGTAAATAACACATTTTTTTGTATTAATTCTTTGAAATTTATGCATGTCAAAACATCCAGAAAATCCATTTATAAATTAAATTCTGAAAGATGAGAAACAGCTAAAAGGCATTTTACACCTATCTGGAAATGGAGCATTTATTCCATTAAAGAACACACAATATTAGTTATATTTTCTCTGATACTATCAGTTGTTTATAAATTAAAAATATTAATACGATTATAAGGCATACATTTCTAACAATAATTCAAAAACATGTGATACCTCCCCCCTTTGGTGACCGTATCTTTGATTGTCAGCGTGAGCTAGAGGTGTAGGGTTTGCAAAAGGAATAGACATTTTAGATTCTTAATATGTCTTTATTAAGAATAGAACAATTTAGATAAATTTAATTAAGCGAGAATCTATAATGAACAAACACACAATGATAGTTAACCGAATGGCGTAATTTAGACCACTTTCTCTAAATTGTAATTATTTTCCACCTACTCTCACTTCTAATAATATTACAAGTCCTAATATCAAATAATCAGTCCTACCTTAATCCAAACTTAGATTGAATCTTTATGTGGAAACGTCTGGACGCTCGTGCAATGGTATGCACCTTGTATTAACGGCTGGTTTTCCAGGTAACTTCAAGATTGGCTGTCAATTCACACTATTCTCTATCACACATACCATTCCCCAAAATTGCCATTCCACTTTAAAAGCTATCTTATTTGCATTTCTTGTTCACATTTCACTTCTTGGGTTTTGGTTGGAAAAAGTTGCCATTAATCTTGGCCACCAAAGAACCCAGAGGTTATGTTAAAGAAATGACGCGTGAGCCCGTCACAAACATTCCCTTGAATCTATATACACATTGATAACTGCTTTATATCTGGTCTTTTATACTAGCTAGTAAATTAAAAATATTTTAAGACTAGCTACAATTTATTCCTCATATCAATTAATTGCACGAGTTATGAATGTAAAACATAGTATTTGTTTAGTCGATCCCAATTTTACATAGAATGCAACAATTTTTCATTTGTCTTTCAACAAATTTAATTCAATTTACAATCAGTTTTTGCAAACAATATTAACTCGACAACTATTTTTTATTGATGCACATACACTATCAATGGAAACATCCATCTATCTCATAATGCTGGGGTAACATTAAGTCGATCGCGATCGACCGGTGGACCGCCAAGACATTTTGGGGTGACCGCCTTTGACTAAGACCTAAGGCGCACATACTAACAGAAATACACTTGCCTCCAAAAGTCTGCGAACAGGCAATCATCTTACGTGTTTATGCTAGAAAATCAACATACCTCTCTGTCGAAGATCCTTCAAAACTTCCTTATCCAAACAACAACAAAAAATCCACCTTAACATGGAAAATTCTACGTAATTATTTTTCATTTTATACAGTAAAAAAAATTGCTGTAATTATATGAATATTTATATAATGTTTAATAAGTAAATTTTTATATAAATAAATAATATTTATAAAATAAAATATATAATAAATATTAAATGATATTTTACATAAAAATTATTTAAAAATAGATTTATAATGTGAAATACAATATACTATAAATGAAATATTATATATATATATAAAATAATTACTAAAATTTATTATTATTATTATTAAATTAATTATTTCGTAATTATATGAAATACTTAATAAGTGCTTTTCAAATAAATCTACTTAATTTTAAAAAAATTATCTAATAATTTTAATAATTGTATTTAAGTAATTTTAATATTTTTAATTAATGGAAATCAATGAATTGCAATCAATATCAATTAATTATTTTAAGTAATATAAAGTAATTGTTGTAATTAATATTAATGAATTATTCTAATTAATATTAATTAATTATTCTAATTAATATTAATTACACATTTAAAATTAACGTTAATTAATTATTTTAATTAATATTAATTACACGTTTAAAAATAACGTTAATTAATTGCTTTAATTTTAATTAATAATCAATTTTAATTAGTAATAATTTTAAGTTATTTTAATTAATAATTAATTTTAAGTAATTTTAATTAATAATAATTTTAAATAATAAATTTATTTACTTATATTTTTAATTTATAAAATGCAAAATAATTACATAAATACCATTCAATATTTAATAAACCTTTAATAAATAAATTTATTTAATTTTAAAAAATAATTAAAGGAATTGAAAGAAAAAAGTTTTACGCGTAATTCGAATTCGGATCCAACCACATTGAAGGCAGACGATTTACCAATCGAGCCACTGGACCGGTGAAAGAAATAGAAACTTAATTGTATAAAAGCTAAGCATAAATTTCGAACGCTGTTTTCTCCGAATTGACTGGCCATTCGACGGAATTACATTAAGGGTTGAACACCCTAAAGGAGTACTACTATTACACCAAGTCTCGACCCGAAATGAATTTCTTTAGTCGTGCACTTTCCTTGTAAGACAATATCTAGCTCTGTAGCTTACAAATTAAATTGTTTAATTAGTTAGGTAATTAGTCTGTTTTGCAACCTTGCATTTTTCTTTAAGCTGTTAAATCAGTATTTACAATAAAATGAGATTGACGTTTTCAAGTCGAGAGTTTGCTAAATCATTTAGTTAAATAAAAATATCTATATATATTTGCTCCCACTTCACCTCAAGTGATATCATATTTTAAATAAGTTTTATGAACTAAGGTTCCGTGTCCTATTCAATGCACGAGGGCTTTAGGTAACGAAAGGCTTATTTTAAAACTCGGTCAAATGACCAGGATGGCACCTAACCTGGCACTCCTCCTCTCGAAACTGCCACACTCTGCGAAAGCGAGGACTTCGATGAACTTAACGTGCATCAATCTCTCTACACGGCAGGTCTTCTGTGGCACTACGGCTCGAACTCGACACGTTGGCCACCAGTTCATGAGCATAACCATTAGGTCACCGTGGCCACAAAGAGAGGTTGAAAAACAGGCGCTAAATCGTGTATTACTCCAATGGACTGGACATTTTCAACTAGATCCAAGAGCATATATATATATATATATGTAATATATAAAAATAGATATATTATTTGTAAGTTTTAACCCAGAACTTGGATGATGCAAGATCAATGCGCAATATGTCGTCAGCTTTTCCCCTCCAGACATTAATCCTTCCCTATAGACTTGGCACCACCTCTGTCTAGGGGGACAGAACCAATAGACTCCTAGAGAGCCCCATAAAGCATGTCTTTTGGGGAATTTCACTCTTCGCTATCTCTTCCGATTTTCCCCCATATAAATACCTTTGTTCCCCTAAGTCGGGGTTCTTTTGCCTTTTAAAAAGTATTGTAACACGTGGCTTCAATGCTCTTCCTATGAAAGAAACCCCGTACACTCAATAAAGATTTTAAAGACCATAGCTGTCGTTACTGGGTCGTTAAAATGTATCAAGCCGGTAGGATCTCAACGAGCACTGAAAGCAAAATGTGTTACTGGCATAAATGAACAATCAAAAATAACGGAAAAAGTTAACAACGAAAAAAAAAAATTTTTTTTCAACGACCCAAGAGTGGAAATAAAAAAAGAACTGTTCATATTGAAAGTCAGCGAAATACTAAGAGATATATCTGCGGAATAATACCCAGCTGAAAATAGTAGCAATATCCAATGGAAGCCCTGCTGTTAAGATTGGAATTGAATGGAGACAAGAGCATAGAATCACCAACGGAGTATAACACGTGGAACATTATTGCACTTCATGGTCGTCGTATTTGAAATTCCCGTCTGTGTTAACAGTAATAAATCAACGCTTTTCTGCAAGTCTTCGATATGAGAAGGACATCATGAAATACAAGGAATTCGTCCCAGTGTATTCCCCTTCTCCTCTTCAATCGGCTTTTGATTTTTGGTGAAAACTTTATGTTGTTAATGTTCCTGAAATTGTTTTTTTTTTCTTTCATGGATTTCATGAAATTGTGTTTAATTTCAAGCAATGGTACTTGTGGAAATATTTATGACAACTTTTTAAAATTTGAATTTAACATATTTAATTAAAGTTGATGTTATTTGTATGAATTAAAAGTAAAATGCAAATTTGTCATATCAATAAGTAATTTGATTTAAATATTTAGGACGACTAGTTTAAAATTTGAAGCTAACATGGTTATTGAATTTGATGTTTTTTGTATGATCTAAAAGAAAAATTGAAAAGTGTCGAGTCAATAAGTAATTTGATTTAAATTTGTGGCTTGAGTATAATTTGATATCATTGATAATATTTTATTTTTTGTTTTAAAAATGCATTTGAGTGATTTTGAAATAATTCGTGTTGTACTGAAAGAAAGCAAAGCCTCAACGATTAAGTTGCTTGATAGATTATTTTTAAGAATGAAAATACGCGATTAAATCGTAATAGAATTTTGAAGGATTTAACTTTAAAATCGGTGATAATGAATTTTTAGAGATGTGTGATAAAAGAAACGGTTGATAAGTTTACGTTAAATGAATTAGTTAAAATTTGTGATGTTTTAAGTATCGATAGTGAAGGTACGCAATTGGAAATAGCAAAAAATGTTATAACTTGTCTCTTTGCCATACTTAAAGATTCCTTAACGACTGAGGAGATATTAGAAGAAGAAACAGATGAATTGAGGAAATGCGATCAATCAGTGCAATACGAAAATAAAAGCTGTGATGATAATGTGTTTAAAATAGATAGCAGTGTTAATAGTATAAATAACAAGTATGAACAAAAAATAATAGTGAGTTTTAATGATATCGAGAGTGTAATAACTCCTTTTAAGGGTGAAAGACATGAAAATGTTTTACATTGGATTGAAAACTTTGAAGCCCAATCGGAATTACTCTCGTTGTATGAAGTTCACACAAATTTATTTAAACAAAAAGATATCTTAGGGGGAACGCTTCATTAGTTGTTAGGAGTGAGACCGGTATTAATTCATGGAAACAATTAAAAGATCTGTTAATGGAAGAGTTTAAAATATCTTTCAATTCGGCTGAAGTTCATAAAATGTTACAAAAACGTAAAATGAAAAGTAACGAATCCCCTTTAGAATACTTTTACTCAATGTAAGAAATTTCACAGCAAAGTAGCATTGACGACCAAGCTTTAATAACTTATATTATTAAAGGAATAAATGATTCAACACAAAATAAAACAATGTTATTTGGGTGCACTTCTATAATAGAATTTAAAACTAAGCTGCGAGTGTATGAGACATAAAAGAGAAATGAAGCAATCAGAATAGTTTAATCGTGTACCTAAGTTAGTAACGAGGTAGGAAAACGGTCTCAAATTCACTGTTATAACTGCCAACAACAGGGACACAAGTCCTACGAATGTAAGGCTAAAATTAGAAACTCCAAACCTAAGAATTTTAACTACACGAATGTGTTAAAAACTCCTACGACACATACAGTACAAGATTTACCCCCAAACCCTGTAAGTTCTGCACGCAGTTAGGAATAATGAATGCTTTTCACTGGGGATATTCATGCATTAATAAACCGTGTAGAGCTGAAACAACACCACAACCAAAACAATGACAATTACTTGTATCCGGATACTTAAACAATGAAACGTTCGTACACACAATAAAGGAAAAGGTAAAAAGTATAACTCGAATTCATTCAAAAAAATATTGCTAAACATCGATACAGGTTCGACTATTAACATTATTCCTGCTGCAATGGTTGAGAAATTAAATGTGTCGGTTGAGGAATATAATGTACTTAATGTTAAACAAACTAAAGGAATCCTGAAACTTAATCAAGCATGCACTTTAGACCTTAAAGTTGGTAGCTTGGTTAGATCGGTACGGTTTTTCATACTAAACACCGATTTACCTTATGCTCTCTTAGGGTTAGGAAGCTGTATTGCATTTCAGTTGATAATTGATTGTGTGAAACAAGTTGTTGCGCAGAAAGGGAGAAACTTGATCAACTTCTCCAGTTCAGAAGGCAGCGATTTGTCTTTGCATATCAATCCTGAAAATAAGGTTAAGGAAGGTATTTTTGAAAGTGAAATGAAAAATGATAAAACTAAAGAATGTAGTATAGTAAAAGGTAAAAAAGGAAATTGTTCTCAAGTAAAAAAGAAAGAAAAGGTAAATAAAGATGAAATAGATGTAATAAAAAATATAACGAGGAAAAACAATGTCCTGAAATTTTCGAATATATCCGAGATGGATTCTGATAATGGGTGCACACGTTGTCAGATTGAAGTCGAAGATAATTCAGAAACAAGACTTTGGAAAAAATTTTGAACTAAAAAAAATTTTGGAATGTTATGAGGATGTGTTTGCTAAAGATAAATATGATGTTGGAACTATAAGAATAGAACCACAGAGAGTGAGACTAACGTCAGAGCTACCAATATCATTACGCGCAAATAAAACGTCACCAAAACAACAGGAAGAAATCGATAGTCAAATTAATGAGTTATTAAAGGCTGGGATCATTAAAGAAAGTTCGTCTCCCTATTCTGCACCAGTAACACTTGCTTATAAAAAGGATGAACAGAAAAATAGTACATTGTGTATTGATTTTAGGAAATTAAATCAAATCACTAAATCAGATGCTGAACCCCTTCCCTTAATTGAAACACTTATAGATAAATTAACTCAAAGTAATTATTTTTCAAAATTAGACATGGATTCTGGTTATTGGCACATACCAATACATCCAGACGATACGGAGAAACTCACTTTTGTTACCAATAGTGGATTGTATGAATGGCTAAAATTACCATTTGGCTGGCGCAATGCACCCAGTATCTTCCAAAGAACGATACGCCGAATCCTCACTAAACATAAAATTAAATTTGCTGCAAATTATTTTGATGACATCATAATATTTTCCGAAAATTATACAGATCACTTAGAACATATCAAACAAATTTTTACCATTTGCAGATCAGAAAATATTAAATTAAAATCATCTAAGTGTTCTTTTTTGCAAACTAAAATTCAGTTTTTAAGATACGAGATTTCTAATGGCATTGTCACTCCAGATAACAGCAATATTGAGGTAATTAAAAATTTAAAACCACCGACTGATGTTAAATCTTTACAAAGGTTTCTATGTTCTATTAACGTATACCATAGGTTTATAGATAAATATGCCATGATTAGGCATCCTTTGAACCAATTATTAAAGAAAGAAATTGCTTGGAAGTGGAAAAATGAATGCCAAGAATCTTTTGTACTTTTAAAACAAGCTTTGATTTGTAAACCCATATTGAAAATATTTAAGCCGAAAAGTGAATGTCACCTTTTTGTTGATGCAAGTTTAACTGGTGTAGGAGCGGTTTTAAAGCAACCAGATAGCAGTGGTGATCTACACCCAATAGCATTCCACTCACGCTCATTAAAGGATTACGAAAAAAACTATGGGATTACGGAACTGGAGTGTCTTGCTATAGTAGACTCTTTAAATAAATTTCACCATTATCTTTTTGGACTAAAATTTACCATACATACGGACCATGCAACCCTAGTCTGGCTCAAAAACGTAAAAAACTTAAAAGGAAGATTATTCCGCTGGTCCTTACAATTAAGTATGTATGAGTATCATATTAAATATACAAAAGGTACCACAAACTACGAAGTAGATATGCTCTCTAGGGATATAACAGAGAAAAACACAAAAAGTGAATGTATTGCAACAAACCACGTGTCTCACCTATTGCAATTGGAAGAAATAAAAGAGGCTCAAAAACGAGATAATTTAACAGGAAACTTCATCGAAATTAATAATGTCTTATGTATCCGTAAGAAAAATTTTACTAAAATAGCAGTTCCCTATTCCTTAAGATATAAATTACTTAAAAGTGCTCATGAGAAATTTGGTCATCCCGGAATTCAAAAAAAAAATTAATTTAATCACTCCAGTTTACTATTGGCAAAATACAACTGAGGACATTACTAATTTTATTAAACATTGCCACACATGTCAGGTTAATAAAAGACCTCGACAAAAAAGATTTGGTCTCTTACAGGCCATGCCTCCTGTTGATGAGCATTCCACTTAATTGCGATAGATAGTGTGGGTGGTCTGAACTATTACAATTCAACTAAAAAATATTTAACTTTACTCATCGATCATCATACTAGATACATCTGGACATTTGCATCAAGATCAATTACTACAGAAACATACACTAGTTTTCTAAAGCAAATTTTTCAGATTCAAATACCTAAAAGTATTCTAAGTGATAGAAATGCAGCTTTCACCTCTTCTCATTTTAAAAAAAATATCTTAAACATAATAATATTAAACAGTTATTAACTACAGCTCATAGACCAGAGATTAACGGTAAGGTTGAGAGGTTGGGTCAGACAATAGTCACACGTTTAAGATGTAAAGTTAATGAATCTTCAAAAAAGGTCCCATGGCCCAAATTGTTAAAAGAAGTAACCCAAGAATATAATATAACACTCCATTCGGTAACTAAATCCCCACCAGCATATTTAATGTACGGCACACTACCTTTTCAAAATCCTTTAGAGGGAAATATTTACCCTCCAGTTGAAGAGGCTAGACAAATAGCAGTGGAAAGAACGAAACTATATCATGAAAGAAATAAAATACATTATGATGCTAGATTTGTTGATGTAGAGTTCAGTCCTAATGATTTAGTTATTTATGAAGAGTTCAAATATCCAAATACTAGGAAACTTTCTATAACATTTAGTGGCCCATATAAAATTCTCAGAAAAATTTAGGACGTCAATTACGAAATAAATAAGACAAATGCTCATACGAAAGAAAAGTCCGAAAAAGTGCATGTTTCAAAATTACGAAGATATCATGCACCTGAAAATTTAAAGTTAAATCATGAATAAGTTGTATATAGTATTTTTTGAAATATGATGATAGCGTATCGGACTGTGTTGTATTGATTAATGTGCATAATTGAAAAAATGTTGTATTGTTATGTATCATAAATGCTCTTGGAAAAAATGTATAATTTTATACGATATGTACTTTTGAAAAATTGTATTTTATTATATAGTGTATATAATCTGTGTATTGTAACGTTTTATGCTAATCTAGACACTAGAGAAAGTTATGATTGTTATTTTGTGAACGGAAGAGCTAGCGAATAGGGGATACTTAATTTTAAACGGGTTCAGTAGATTTTTTCTAAAGGGGGGGGGATGTAATATAAAAATAGATATATTATTTGTAAGTTTTAACCCAGAACTTGGATGATGCAAGATCAATGCAATATGTCGTCAGCTTTTCCCCTCCAGACACTAATCCTTCCCTATAGACTTGGTACCACCTCTGTCTAGGGGGACAGAACCAATAGACTCCTAGAGAGCCCCATAAAGCATGTCTTTTGGGGAATTTCACTCTTCGCTATCTCTTCCGATTTTCCCCCATATAAATACCTTTGTTCCCCTAAATCTAATTTAGAATGCCATGATGAATACAGAAACCCTAATTAATTTTATGGACGAGGATCGTGATATAGAATTCTATGTTATCAAACCAAAGGAAGAAAAACCAATAAAAGTAGTAGTTAAAGGATTACTAGGCTGTACTAAGACTGAAGAAATAATTACTGACCTAGAAGATCTTGGCTACACTGTAACCAGTGTTAGCCAATTAATTTCTAAAAAAACCAAACTTTCACTCCCCTTTTATTTTATCACAATGCCAAGAAATACTTTTAATTTAACCGTTTATGACCTTTCCCACTTGGGATATATGCAAGTAAAGATTGAAGGGTACTCCGTTCGGGGTACCATGCAATGTTTTAATTGTAATAATTTTTTCCATACTGCCGCTAACTGCCATATGATTCCAAGATATCCCAAGTGCGGAAAGGATCATCTTACTAAAAATTGCGACATTAAAGAAAGACAGGATAATCCTTATTGTATTAATTGTCACGTGTACGGGCATACTGCCTGTTACACAAAATGCCCTAGCTTTCCAAAACCCAAAAAAGGTGCCCCCTTGATAAATCGCAATAAGAAAAGTTTCACCAGTAACAATGTTGTTGAAGGAATTTCCTTCGCCAACATCGTTTCTGGTTTTTCTAACAAAAACAATGACCCCATCCCTTTGAATTGTCTTTCTTAGCATCAAATTGTCTACAAATTGTTCGATGTGGTCATTTTTGTTATTCATTTCACCATTGGAATGGGCATCTAAATAATAGCGCATATTTTCCATGATGTTCTTCATTGCGGATAACGTGGGAACAGGAAATGTGCATTTTTCATTTCATTTTCGCCTTCGGAATCTGTATCACTGATATTTTTGGAGCTCTGAACAAACTCCAAAATGTCTTTGCCATAATTAGAGCTGTACATACATTATCATCATTTACTACAACAAATTCTTCCGATAATACAGTAGAACAGTTCAATAATACAGAAACTTTCTCAAACGTTTCACTAAGTGTATATTTTCAGAAGCGAAATTTTTTCGTGTCAAACGATTTTCGTTTCGTGTTAAGAAAAAATGCATGAATAACATATTTTTCGGAACCATCGTGTTATTTCGAGTTAACCGATATTTCATCACATTAAATGTATTCCATTGTATTTTTAGCTTACTGCTAAAAGAAAAATCCTTCAGGATAAAAAATTTCACATTAGAAAACTATTCTAATGTGAAATGTTACGTTCTGTAATTCCAATATGAAATTTGATGTTCATTAATTTTAATCTTTGTATAAATTTTGAGTTTCTAATCAAAACATTACATACACATAGAAATAAAATAATAATAATTACAATGTGAAAAAGTTTTTCGGGGAATTATCTATATACTGAATTTCGTTTAATTCTAAAGTTATTTTTTTTTTTTCATGAATTGAACGAGTATTCAGTCTGAATGGTGGAAATTTCCCTTCTTCTCTTCAATCACATAGCTAACATTAAAAAAATATATAGTCAAAGAACAAAGAATATTTTCGTTTAAGGTACAGATTCAAAGAAAAAAAGACTTACAGGACAGACCCAAAAATTTCATTAAATAAAACTATAATATTACAGAAGCCACTACAAAAATAAGCCGCGCACGGTCGCACAGTATTTTTTTCTTCTTTTTTTCTAAATCTCATCTTAAAGTCTGCTTTTATTCGTGTTCTATTCCCGCATTGTTTATATTTATTCTAAAATAGTGATGGTGAACCGGTTGACTTCCCAGGAACCTGGTAATTTAACGAAAGGCTATGGTATTTAGGAAAACGATACAGTAAATAAGTCTTGTGAGAGGATGTATTGCTTTTACACCCCTGTAAACATACCACTATATTCAAAGACATCATGTTTACATTAAAATATTCTGTTCCTAAGTCTTGGGACAGTTTAATCCGTTAACGCCCAAATTATTTTAAAATCGAAATTTTTGAAAAATATTTTTAAATTACGTTTCATGTATCATAAATAGAGTAATTATGAAGTTGTATCCATTTTCCGTAATTAGCAGCTGAGGTAATAGGTGATCTATAAATAGATCGCGCTGGGCCCTTATGGTAGTAAAAGATCAAGTAACTTTCCTGTGGTCTTATAATTAAAAACTTACCACCACACCCCCGGCCGCCCCAATGAAACTTTTGTGAATTTAAAAACAACTAATAAGATTTAAAAGAAAAAATATTATTTTACTGATCAAAACTTACTTAGTTACAATTTTAAACAGCCAATTTGTAAAAGTTAAGTGCGATACAATGGAAAACATTTCAGAGATAAAGGGTTACATTACATTTTGTACAAAACGTAAGAGGTCTACCCTTACATTTTTGAAACTGGCATCTGCTTTGGCTTTGTCTTTTTCCTATAACATGGTCTTTTCTATCTAAACGCACAGAGTCTATTACATTTGATCTTGATGACATCATCAGAGATCTTGCAATGCCTTTCTTAGAATTTGTTCCCCGTTTGAGGTATGCAACGGTGATATATCTTCAGATCTCTTTTATACTTTTCTTTTCGCAATTTGTTAAATTGAACAGAATATACGTATTTATGATAGCCATGTCGATAACTCTAGTAAAGATTGGCCAGTACCATTTTTTGCCACGGATCTGAATTGTGTGTTTTTCTAAGAGACAGTCATGCTGGTCGACTCCACCCATATTTTCGTTATACTGGTGAACAGTATTAGGTTGCAAAATTTGGGATTTTTCTTTCAAACCTTTTTGATGCCTTAAAACTTGGATTAAAGGCTCTATGTAATCACAGTTTGTCGCTGTTGTTACACACTAGTTATCTTTCCATTTAGCTATAGTTATTTCGTCGAAACAGTAGTCATAAGAACCACGCGCTAGATGGCAGCTGCTCAGTACTATTAGGGCCATCATCATTTATATCTATCGATTCATATAATTCTTTTACTTCTATTTCTTCCAAGGGTACACAAATTTCTACATTACCTGACAGATCTTTTACCGATGGAGCAGTCATTTCATCATCATCAAAATACTCTTCGTCAGTTAACTCATCCACATCTAGCAGTAAAGCAATTATATCAGACTCTATTTCCTTAGAAAACATATATTCTAACACTTCTTCGGCGGAGTGAAACACTTTACGCCGAGACATTCTGGAAGAAATGAAACGGGGAGGGGGGGAAATGATATTAGTTACCACTAACGCCTAGCGATCTATTTATAGATCAGCATGCTTAAACTTACATTTTAATAATAAAAACAGTTATTTTTCTATTATAAATAAGCCCGAATAATTAAAGAGATATTGAAAATGTAAAACGCATAAAAAAAAGTATAACTTACTGTTAACTTTTTTTCTGTTGGATACAAAATCGAAAGCTGCACTTTGAAGCTTCAAAATGGTGAACATCAGACGCTAGCTGCTGGACTGCTCTGGGAAAGAATGCTTCAAATCTCATTTAGGGGTATGGCTACATGAGTAAGGAAACCAGCCAATGGCAATACGAAGTGTTTAAAATATATCGTTTTCACTGGGAGTTCTGAGTGGGAGGTGATCTATAAATAGATCACTGGGCAGTAACGGGTTAATGTATTTTTTCTATTATGTTTACCCGCGTCAGTAACTTGGAAACTATAGAAATAAGTGAGAGATGTTAGAAGAAGACAATGAAGAGTTATTTCATTCAAACTTGATATAAGTATAATTTTTTATCTGTTATTCCTATCACATATAACGGTAGAAAATAACTAAAATATATTCTCTTTCGTTCTAAACAGCATTGACGTCACATATCAAGTGATTCTAAACAAGTATTTTGTAGTGAATTTGCTGAATTATTTTACTTATGAATAAATAAAAGAGTTCCTTCAATTTGAAAAAATAAGGTAGTTTTGTGTATAATCATAAATAAAATAATATTTGCTGCAATTTTAATATTTCTTCTGAATTTCTGAAAGTAAGGTGGTAAAATTAGTCTCATTAAAAAAAAAAGAGAATTATTCATCAAACTCTATAATTGTATTTTTTTTGCCCTATTTTGGGACCCCTCAACATATTACGATTTTCTTGCTTACATATGTTGAGGCCTCTGCAGCTTGGGGGCCCCGTATCATTGATACGGCGGTAGCTACGCTTCTGGAAGAAAGTATTGTGAACGGTATAGACAACTCTTTAATGAAATCACTTCATTCAAAGATATTCTTCAAGGTAAAAAAACAGCCAACTGAGATGGTAGAAATTATAGTCAGAAATTATCTCATTCCCTGTTTTCCAAATTTTGCTCTAGCAATAAGAATTTTTTAATCTTACTTGTTTCTGTGGCTTCAGGTAAAAAAGTTTCCGTAAATTAAAAAATACTTGAGAAATAATATGACACTAGAAAAGCTTTCGGATTTGACCATCATCTCTATGGAATATGAAATCTATGAAAAAAATTAATTTCACCGAAATTGCTGACAAATGTGCTTCTCAGAAAGCTAGAAGAGTTATTTTATGTAAATTATTAGGTAGTCTTTGTAGAAGGACTGATTCATACTGGTGTTCAAAATTAAGAAAATTTGCCTATTTTGTGGAATTTCATGAAAAAAAAAAGTGAACGAAACGTAAAAGTAGAAATACAAAACAAAGATGTAAATCTTGTAGATCGAATATGTTAGCATATATGTATGTGCAAGTGGAGCTCGTCAAGGAAAAGGGTTTATAAGCGTGCGTACCAAAATACGCTTTTCGTTCCCTAGCCCAACTTGCCAAATTTCTTGGTCGTTTTTCGAGGCAATCGGTTAAATCAAAATTCACACAGTAAAAATGAGTAACCACCAACGTGTGTATTTAGATGAGGGGATGAGGTGGCGAATTATGGGTAGACTAGCTACAGGGCAGTCTCAAATCTAGATTTGTAGATAATTTTTTAACGCTCAGTATCATGTTCAACTTTTGGAAATAGTGTCAGGATACCGAATCCGACGAGAGAAAGCCTGATCAAGTTTGTCCAAGAGCCACGACCGCCAGAGAAAATCACCATTTGTCCATTATAGTGAGGCGTAACAGGGATGCTACCGTTTCTCAGATATCTCGTAAATTGTATGTAGCCACAGGAGCACTAGTTTCAAGAGAGACTGTTTCCAGAATACTTTATGAGAGGAGGTTGTTTGCAAGAAAACTTGTTGTTTGTGTCCCTTTCAGTTGTGAGAACAGAAGAGTTCGTATAAAATGAAGCAGAGATCATAGAGATTGTGGCATGGATCAGTGGGTGACCGTTCTTTTCACTGTGTCTCTCTCTCAGCCTAATCAGTGATTCTCACAGTACTTTAATAAGAAGATAACCAGGAACCGTTACCAATGTCCGAAAAATTAACAATTACGACAAAGGATAATCTGGGAATATAATCTAATATTCTTCGTTCCACTACTGTACTCGTATCACTGGCACCAAGACAGAAAACAACTTATCACCACTGCGCTCTCCGATAATCTCTAGCGAGACATCACTGAAGTCACAGATGTCAATGATTTAAAGCTAATGCTATGAACTCTACAGGTCTGGGAGCTATTTTTCAAACGATTGATTTGTTACAGTTTGTTTGTGTATATTTAGATACACTCTATAACAAAAAAAACCGCCGCACCAAGAAGGAGTTGCATGATTGTATGAAATTTCGTATGCGAAGACATTTGTACCGAACATGCAAATAATTCAAATTTGGAGTCCAACGAATGAATAGCGGAAGCTACTGCGCACTCAGCAGGTGTCTATAAGAAGCAATTTTCAATATGAATGTCAATATTTTTGTTACATTGCGATTTAGAATACCTTCCAATGACTGAAAAAAATGATTGGCGCAGGATTCGAGCTCATTACAAACAACTGTCTAAGTTTGAAAGATGTCGTATCATTGGATTGAAATAAGCAGGTTAGGAAAATCGGAGAATCACTCGTCATACGGGTCGAAGCGATGCGACCATCAGAAGATGCTGACAAGAATGGGTGGACAGTGGCAGATTTCAGCGTCAAGATGATAGTGATCGACCTAGGGCCACAGCAGATCGGGAGGACAGATTGATTGTCAGATCAGCTGTCACAGCGCCTGATTCATCGTTATCAACGACCAGACGTGCGACCTACACGTGAGTGTCCACCATGATCATTCACAGACCTCGGATATAGCGAAATTTAAGCTCGTACCAACGACTACGCCACCTGCCACTTACGCCTGCACACTGTCAAGCCAGATTACGGTAGTACTTGGCTCTATCCGGTTGAAATCATGCTGACTGGGGATGTATAGTGTTTAGCGACGAATCTCGCTTCCATCTGTGTCCTGATGATCATCGAAGACGTGTCTGGAGACGTCCAGGGCAGTGTGCCGATCCTGCTTTCACTATTGCACGCCACATAGGCCATGAACTAGGACTTATGGTCTGGGGTGCCATTTCTTTTGATGGACGGGCCGCTTTGGTCATCCTTAGAGGCACACTTACAGCCCAACGGTGCGTCGACGACATTCTGAGAACTGTTTTACTACCGTTCCTTTTGCAGTACCTTGGCCTTATTTTTCAGAATATAAGGGCAGACCACATGCGGAACGTGTTGCTATGAACTGTCTTACAGCTTGTCAAACACTTACTTGGCCATCCAGATCGCCAGATCTCTCTTCAACCGAGAATGTCTGGGATATGATGAGAAGGCGACTCCATCTACCAGGGAATGTTGACAATCTTGTCCAATTATTTGAGCAAATTTGGCAAGAAATACGGTAGGAGACCATCAGGGTGCTTTATCACTCTATGCCACGCCGTGTGGCAGATTGCATCCAGGCTAGAGATGGGTCAACACCTTATTGAGCTCGTTACTTTGTAACTATGTAACTCTGAAATAAATCATTCAATTTTTCTGAAATTTTAATCATTTTCTATCCCATGCATAATCTTTCTACCCACCAATTTTTGTCTTTATCGGACAACTCTTTCTTAGTGCGTCGTTCTTTTTTTGTTTTTTTTTTTTTGTTATAGAGTGTATTTCTAAATGTATCTATGCAATGCCCGAGTTTGCGGTACGGGGGCTGGAATCACACTCGAAGTGTTGTATTGTTACTCGTCTTTTGGTAATTTCTCTGTCTTGTAGGCAAATTTAACTATCCAGAGTTTACAGACCAGGAGTAACATTTAATCCAGATACATCTCTCTGTAACTGTCTTAAACTAGGAAGAATTATATTTTTTGTATGACTTATGTAAGAATAGCATGCTGCATATTTAATGTATATGCAAAAGAAAGAAAAACATTAAATTACTATTTAATCGAATGTTAAAATATCGGCTAGGTTCATCAGAATTTATAAATTTCATTTACTCTAATCTAAAGTCTCTTCTCTCACTATTTGTTCCATTACAATCTCAAAATACTTTTTCCAAGATTAATAACCAATTCCATGATGAGAAACAGAACTAATAGAACATATTTCTTCTAAAACATTTATTGTATTAAGAATATTTAGCAATTCATTAAAATATGTTAATTTTTGCGAATTTTTTCAACGGAAGGATTATTATCAAATACAGCTTTAGAGAAGTCTTTATTTATTTTCAAGGATTTCATAACACATAGACAATTTTCACAGTTAATAAAAATAAATATTGT
This sequence comes from Trichonephila inaurata madagascariensis, assembly GCA_019973955.1. Lineage (NCBI taxonomy): Eukaryota > Metazoa > Arthropoda > Arachnida > Araneae > Nephilidae > Trichonephila > Trichonephila inaurata. The sequence continues at coordinate 108,221 of BMAV01026920.1, forward strand.
ATAGCTTTCATAATCATGTTTTGGAATATTATTTTCAGATGGGGAATCATAGATAGAATTTTCTCTCGTATAGACATTTTCTTTTAAATATCCAAATTATTAATTTCTTTTTCTATCTCTGTTTCTAATGCCATTTTCCTGACGTAGTCAGATCGAGGCCCACGAAATTCATCATGACAAGGGGCTAGATGTACATCTGTCGTTGGCCGTAGCCTTGAGCACCATACAGGTGACAATACGATTTTGCTCGGTTCCACTCCAATTTTGAGGGAGAACACCCTGAGGGAGGGTCAGGGGCCTCCCACATCTCTCCCCTTCCACCAACCACACGAGAGGACTTGCGGCTTGACGGCTACCCTCATGCCGCAAAGGCACTATACACTTACAAATATCCATGTCTTCTCTCCGGGATTCGAACCTGTCCCTACGGTACAGCAGTCGGCGTCGCTAACCACTATACCGGATGGGAGACGATTTCGTCTTACTTGATGGAAATTACAGATCAGTTTTGTTCATTTATTGATTTCGTTTCTTCTTTCGTTGAATTATGACTAATGTTTCTTATGCAAGATTCTTAAGAGGTCTCAGAGGTGTTAGCTTTCTCTAGAGGGCTGAAAATATAAACAATATTCAAATATATGTGTGTAACTCTTTGAAAAATTAAAATTAAATAATTCAAATCTTTTAAGCATTATTTATAAAGGGATGGGGCTTCAGAAAAGTGTAAAATGTTTAAAGTAAAATCATAATTTTAACAATTACAAGAATATGAAATAAGAAGCATTTCTATAAGAAATATTAATTAAGTAAAGCATATTATTTAAGTTTAAGTTTAATTAGTTAAATTTAAGTTAGCTTTAATTACTAGCAATAAGTTGATTTATAAAGTTTTTTAAATGTATCCTTATAACACTGTAGTATTTTCATATAAATAGAACAATAAATTGTATTTTTTTAAAATTAAAAAAATTACATTTTAAAATTATTTTTTTTAAATTTCAATATTTCTCAAATATTTTGAAATACAAAAGATATATTATTCATAAATTAAGAGTGTTTAAAGAATAATTCTATAAAATTCATTTTATAATTCTATAAAGTTTTATATATCAAAGGTTACTACACTCTATAACAAAAGAACATAAAAACGACGCACCAGAACGAGTTGTCCAATAGAGACAAAAATTGGTGGGTAAAAAGATTACGTATAGAATAAAAAATGATTAAAATTTCAGAAAAATTGAATGATTTTTTTAGAGTTACATAGTTACAAAGGAACGAGTTGAACAAGGAGTTGACCCACCTCTAGCCTGGATGCAAGCTGCCACACGACCTGACATAGAGTGATAAAGCACTCTGATGGTCTCCTGCGGTATTTCTTGCCAAACTTGCTACAATTGTCGGGCCAGGACTCAACATTCCTTGGTAGATGCAGTCACCTTCCCATCATATCCTAGACGTGTTCAATTGGAGAGGAATCTGGCTGGCCAAGGAAGTGTTTGATAATCTGTAAGACAGTGCATAGCAATACGGGTGGTATGTGGTTTGACATTATCTTGCTGAAAAATGAGGCCAAGGTATTGCAAAAGGAACGGTAGCAAACCAATTCTCAGAATGCCGTCGACGTACCGATGTTCTGTACGTGTGCCTCTAATAACGACCAAAGGGTCCGGCTTCAAAAGAAATGGCACCCCAGACCATAACTCCTGATTGAGGGTCTGTGTGACGTGCAATAGTAAAAGCAGGATCGACCCATTGCCCTGGGCTTCTCCAGACACGTCTTCGATGATTGTCAGGATACAGTCGGAAGTGGGATTCATCGCTAAACACTTTACGTCTCCAGTCAGCATGATTCAAACCTGATTGATTCGAGCACTAGCTCAACAGTGTGCAGGCGTGAATAGCAGGTGACGCAGCAGTCGGTATGAGCGTAAATTTCGCTCTATCAGTCGTCTGTGAATGTTCATGGTGGACACTCGTGTGCGAGTCGTACGTCTGATGGTTGACAACGATGAATAAAGCTCTCTGACAGCTAATCTGACAATCAATATGTCCTCCTGATCTGCTGTGGCCTTAGGTCGACCGCTACCATCATGACGCTGAAATCTGCCATTGTCCACCCATTCTTGCCAGCCTCTTCTAATGACCTCATCGCTTCGACTCATATGACGAGCGATTCTCCAATTTGCCCAATCTCCCTCTTTCAATCCAATGGTACGACCTCTTTCAAACTCTGACAGTTGCTCGTAATGAGCTCGAATCCAACAGTGAGGCAATTTTTCAGTTGTTCAAAGGTATCCTAAATCTCAATGCAACAGACATTTTCCCCATCAGATTGAGAATCTCTTCTTATAAACACTTGCTGAGTGTGCAGTTCCGATGCGCTGTAGCTCCCGCTATTCATTCGTCGGACACCAAATTTTAATCATTTGCATGTTCGGTTGAAATGTCTTTGCGTGCGAAATTTCATTACAATCGGGCGACTCCTTCTTGGTGCGTCGTTTTTTTTTACCATAGAGTGTGTTTTAGAAAAAAACGTGCGCAATGCAACAATTACTTAACATTAATTACAAAATTATTTCTTATTTTCATATGCTTATAATTTTTAATACTATGACAATATTTCAAACACATTCTGTACTTTTTTTGAAACCATAATCCTTCGTAAATAATGTGTACAAGATTGGAATTATTTAATTTAAACTTAAAAGAATTCTACCTGTTTGAAAATTGTTTATATTTTCATCCCTCGAGACAAATTAACACCCCTGAGAAGGAAAAATGCAAGGATAGGAATTTTCTGATAATCTTGGATGTACTCAACGTATTTTTCTATAACTGTACCCATTATAGCATATCTTATATTTTCTTACGATGAAAGATTAAGAAAAATGCTTAATGTAAGCTACACTAATGTTAGTATTTATTAACTCCTTTGTTGTTTTCTTTTTTCTGATAAGGTTGACATAGTTTGAGAAACAATGGGCTCAATTCATGTGACTTCATAGTCACAGGATAGTGAAAGCCACGGGATTCTAGCCAATCAATTCAAAACCTCACGCGACGTCATATAGTCACACGATAAAAACTATCTAGTGTTTCCTGCTAATCAGTTCACGCTCTCCGGTGTTGCCAAGTTTTGCCCTTTGCAGAAACTTTCTCTTAAAAAGTACATATGTATACGAAATGCATTTTATTTAAAAGTATAAACATAAAATGTGATTTTTTTTTCTTTTTAATTTAAAAAATCTTTTAGAAGAAATTTTTTTCCCCTAACACTTAAACATCTTTACCCAAATATAAAATTTTATCTGAGTTTTACAAATAGAACAACAAGTACAATTAGTTTAATGTTTGTTTTGAATTCAATGGAAAACACGTGTTTATTTTTATCATGTGACTTCATGAATTGAGCCCATTAACAAAAATGAGGGATTACTGCATGAGCGCAACTTCAGCGTTTAATGTTTGTGAGATAATTTGGATGTAATGGAACAAAAAATAAACACTAATTTCTCACATCAAAAGAGAAATTTAAACTTTCATATCAATTAGTGATGTTGTAATACATGCATGATTTTACTATACAGTGTGTGTGTGTCTTTAAAACTAAAAATACAATTTAATAATGGTATATGAACAACGTTATTTTATAACATAAATATCGTAATTACTTTATACATTCCAAATGATGTGTGTTCAGAGAAAGTCAATTCTAAATTGACTGTCAATGTCACAAGTGCACAGAATGAACAAATAACAATCAAAACACGAGAAAAAAGATGTTATCTCTTTTCTTTTTCGAAGCGGAGGCTGATACAATCAAAATGATTTCTGCCAGAGCAAAGTAGACAACGGAATGACACAGGGTTGTGTTTTTATGCTTCTGTTTGTCTAATGATAATCGCCTAGTACTAGAGATTGCAATATTGGACCAAAAGTTCAATACCGATATTCGTTAATTTTTAGATCTTACAAGGGGAGGGCACGACTAAGGAAATTCATTTGGGGTCGAAACTTGGTGTAATAGTAGTACTCCTTTAGGGTGTTCAACCCTCAATGTAATTCCGCCGAATGGCCAGTCAATTCGGAGAAAATAACCTTCGAAATTCATGCTTAGCTTTTATAATCAATTAAGTTTCAATCTCCTCCAACGATTCTGTAGCTTGGTTGGTATATCGTCTGCATACTATGCGCGAGGTTAAGGTTCGATTCCTCGGTCACTTTGTGACGTCTCTCGCGTCCTTCTTCTAACATAACTCCTAAGTTCTTTGACGGCCACGATTAATGGCAAAACTTTTCCAACCCAATACCAAGAAGAGAAACGAATAGAATATGCAAATGAGATATACTTTAAAAGGATAGAAAGTTTGGTGAGATAGAGCGGCAAGCCTAGAGATAACTTAGTGTGGAATTGTTTGGAATAAAGGTCAGACGTCCTACAGCTCTGGAAGAAGGATACGCTCATCGTAATTGAATATAATAAAGATTAAGAAAGCCTGAGTCTTCTCATCTAAAATTACGTAATAGGTATTTCTTCAACCTAGGAAGGAAGGTGACTTTATAAAAGGTAATATTTTGCATGGGAAGTTGGATTAGACAGTTAAATTATTATAATTAAAATAAGTGATCTAGTTGCGCGATCTGACTTGAATATAAGGTTTAATTGTTGGCTCATTTTCACTTTAAGAAAGTTGTTATTTAGAATTAAGTAAATTAAGTTATTCTTAAAAAAAGTTGTGTTAAGAATTATATAATGTCTCATCATTTAGATAATCCCTCACCTCTAGCTTACGCTAATCACCCCAGACATAGTCATCACAGGATGGCTATGTCGCAACTTCTTTTTTTCAATTCATTTAATTACTTTTTAAAACTAAATAAATTTATTAATGAAAGGTTTATTAGATATTAAATGATATTTTATGTAATTATTTTGTATTTTATACAGTAAAAAAATTAAATAAATTTATTATTTAAATTATTTATTTTTAAAATTATTATTAATTAAAAATATTTAAAATAATTATTAATTTAAATTATTAATGAATAAAATTATTTAAAATAATTATTAATTAAAATTGTTAATAATTAAAATTATTAATAATAAAAATTTATTAATTATTATTAATTTATTATTAAAAGTATTTATTTATTATATTCAAATTATTAATTTATTATTAAAATTATTAATTTATTACTAAAATTATCAATTTATTATTAAAATTATTTTTTATTATTGAAATTATTATTAATTTATTATTAAAATTATTTTTTATTATTGAAATTATTATTAATTTATTATTAAAATTATTTTTTATTATTGAAATTATTAATTTATTATTAAAATTATTTTTTATTATCGAAATTATTATTAATTTATTATTAAAATTATTATTTATTATTGAAATTATTATTAATTTATTATTAAAATT